>JAEUBB010000111.1:37228-95636 GCA_018257885.1 Parmelia sp. 050094 | reverse complement strand
TGATATACATTTCCAGGCAGCAGCGCTGAATGTTGGTGGGGTGTGGGGTGGGGGGTGGGTTTTGGATATGATGAGGTGGTGGCTTGGGCTTGGGCTTGGGCTTGGGCATGGGTTGAGTAGTATAGTATGCGGGGCTTGGGCGGCGTCGTTTGGGGGAGTGTCACATACGAGTGTGAGTGCTTCTGTAGCAGTGAGCGCACGCGATCTCCCAACGGCTATTGGTGAATTAAGTCTGCTGCGGGGGATAAATGCCTCGGTATCTTGTAGAAATTTGGACTCCTTGAAGGTGGAGATCTTCGTTGCACATCACTATGGAATCATCTAGCTGCAGTCCTGATACAATTAATTGAGGAGGTAGCGAGGCTGGGGTTGCGGTTGAGCGTGACGCTATGTCTGTTGTAGATTAATGTATATATGTTGAGCAATAACACTTGTAAGCGCGGCGGCTTTGGATCGGCATCACTGTTAGCCCTTAACATCACGGTTAGTCCTTTACTTATTCTCAATCGTGATATATTCGTCATGACTTAATCGAACGCTCGAGTGAAGACTGTTACAACGCTTGCTCATTCAACGATGGAAGAACGCTGAAGTCGCCTTAAGGAGGATGTCGTAAAAGAAAACCCCTCGCGATGACGCTGTTCGTAAAGAATGATGCTTGGAGAGCATCTCACGCTTGATCTTCCTGTAAAGATTCCTGCATTGTAGCCGTATATCATAAGTATTGCATCATGCTTGAGTCAAGTCCGAGCCTTCTGCGACGCTCTTTGATGTATCAAACTTGTCCGATCCGCAAAGCTTCAGGTCGCTTTTCGCTCCCTAGTACTCCTTCGGCTCGCCCGGCAGGAAGTTCTTGAGTACCTTCTGGCCTTCAGCATAGCTATCAACGTATATCCGCGTCAATTTCCCTATCACAGTATTTCCACGACCATCCTGCAGGCATGCAACTCTTTCTCCATCACTGCCCTCTGCGAACTTCTGTGCAAGCCTTGCTTCGCTTCTCGCCCACTGATGAGCTCTGGTGAAACGGTACGCGTACATTGCCAACGTGGCATAGAGTTGGTATCCAAGCCAGACGTATTGAAGCCCGATGGGCATCCAGATGATGGAGCATATCAAACCAGTTGGAAACACGAGACCGAAAGCAACAACAATGGAGATCTGGACGATTTCGCGCCAGCGGCTGCGGATAGGATGACCGTAGTGTCTGAAGAATTGCAAAACGACTGATTCTTTGCCTTCGATGACAAGGAAACCGTGGCCACGTGTGTCGACCTCGAAAGTTTTGACTTCGTCTGCGATTGCTTTTTCGCCCGATGGCTCCGACAGAAGACTGTCTCGTTGTATCGTAAAAGCTGCGCTTAATAGCTTTAATGTCAACGGCAAGAACCAGAGAAAACTGAATGTTGATTGCCAATACCCCAAAACGAAACCGCCCACCGCGAGCCCTGTTATTTCACTCCAGACGAGGGCCAGGAGGATTCGAAAGTTAGGGGCTCCAGTGTCGTCCTTCAAAGTCTTCCCCGGATTCGCGTCTTTGTTTACATACGACAGTTTTAGGAAGTTCACAGCCGTTTTTGCCCGAACTGGTCTCGATGGCTCCACGCCCGATTCCGGGCTTTGAACTTTCTGATATTGAACAGCAAGAGGGATGCGAGCAATAGCTTGGACCCACAATCCGTTTCGGACGAACTCCTTGCCCGTTGAGCCTGGCGGTGAATGATGCAGCTTGTATTCAAGTCCAGTGTCATGGAAGAAGGCGGTTCCTAGCATATTGCCAAGATTATGGCCTTTGAACAGCCCGCTCTGGTGGAACTTGTCAAGAGTATTCACGGCGGCCTTGTGCATGGGTCCACCCATTGGGTTGAGTAATCCAATTTCAATGAGGTCCTGCCAACTGAAGGCATTGAAGAAGCGTTGAGGCCAAAGAAGTCTCTCGAAGACATCGTCCGATGCAGCCTCTGAACCAATATAGCCGATTATGGTTCCCAAGGCACTGATGATAGAAGTCGTCTGGGATGCATCTGACATGTGGCCGATAGCTATGTTTTGTGGAACTTGGTGATGAATTGCTTGATCCGGCGGATTTTGTGATGGCACCAACAAGGAGGCTTGATGTTGCAAAGGATTCTGAGGTGAATTCATTTTGAATCGGACAAATAGGAACAGTTATTTGAGGGAAGGTAGATGAAAACGTTGTAACATTACACAGCCTTGATGATGGTGTGGCGATAGTAAAGATTTGCGAAGGATGATGTCAGCGCCACCCGAGGGAATCCTTCAGTCTGGGGAGTCAGGCTGTGCAGTGAGCCTCTAACCGAATAGGGCTAAAGGGACGCAGGGTAAGGAATCACCATACTTGTAATTGTAATATAACGCATTCATCATCCATGCATGCAGTCAGCGACCTCGGATCCCATAGGCATAGGAATTCAATTCTTCCTTCCTGACTTTCTCACTTGCTTTTTCCTCGGTCAGTCCGGCGGAAAAAAAAACAAAAAACCAAGGCTTGCACTGCCCCACTCGTTCTGCTCAGGTGTTCTTTTTGCTTTCCAACAAGGCCGATCGCGCACGCTTCACCTGAATGGCTGGATTCGCGGACGGCGTCTACATCGTGGGTGTGCCTCGTGCTTGGCCAATTTGTCTACTCCGTATTCCCTCAATGATCTCTAGAGAGTGGAAGCCTGGAAATGTTTATGCGACGCTACCTAATTAGCTAATTAGCTAGCTAGACTAACTAGACTAAGATTGATTATAAAAGAATAATAATTTAAGAATAATAATAGTAATTAAATAATAATACGTATATACTTAAATACTTTAATATTAGTATAATATAATAGAATAAGGTAGAGCTAAACTAGAAAACCTTAAATTTATATATATAGTTAATATAAACCTCTATCTAATTACGTCTTTAAGTAAGACGCGCTTAGTTAGCTCGCTATCTCTATTAGCGCCCTTATTAAAAATTTTTATAGTTATTTCTTATACTTTAAATAAGTCTATTTTCTTAGCGTATAATAACGTAATAATTTAATATATTTTAGAATCGACTTTACGCTTTCTAATAGTTTAAGAATTATAAAGTTAAATTAAATATTAATAGCTAGAAGTTCGTACTTAAAATCGAATTTCTAGAATAATTATTAAATTTAATTTTTAATCTTCTCTCGACTATAGCTTAATTAGTTACCTAAATTTATATAGTACTTAGAACTTACTTCGAAAGAGTATTTAGAGAACTAAGCGAAAACTAGAAATTTAATTTAAGGTCTAGACTTATATAATATTATATTAAAAATAATTAAAATTAATAATTCTTTATTAAAAATTAAAAACTTAAAGCTCTTATAAAAAGTTTTAACTTACTCTTAAAATAAATTAAAGTAAGTACTTTTAACGTAATACTATATATAGATTTAAGATTTTTTAAATTTATCTTTATTCTATTCTTATATATAAGTATAGATCTATAAATTAAATTTATAGAAGTTAATTTAAACTACTAGCTATTAAGAAGATTCTACTAAATAGAGCTAAATTTAGATATAAGTAATATTTACTCTCTACTTTAATAAATACTCTATTAAATACTTTAATAAGTACTTATTAGCTTTTAATAAGTACTTTATTAAGTACTCTATTAAGTACTCTATTAAGTATTTTAATAAGTACTTATTAGCTTCTAATAAGTACTTTTAATAAGTACTCTATTAAGTACTCTATTAAGTACTTTAATAAGTACTTTTAATAGATCGTAACTTATAAATCTCCTCTTAAAATAGAATACTAAAGAGCGAGACTATATTTTTATTAATAATAGTCTAGTTTTTAATTAATTTCTTTATAATATCGCGTTAATTTAGATCTTTTAAGTAGATTATTAAGTTTCTTATTAAATATTAAATTTACTAAAAGAATAAAGAATAAAATCGCGTTTTTATTATATATAATAGTTATTATTATTAAAGCTACTTCTCTTCTTTATAGTCTTTTTCTTAAGTAATATATATCTAACTTAGTAAATTATTAAATATCTAGCTAACGCGTTAATTTATTATATAAGAATAAAGAACGAGATTATATTTTTATTATAAATAGCTATATTATTATTAGTATAGCTATCTTTCTTCTCTATAATATTCTTCTTCTCTTATATTACTAATATAGATATATATTATTATTACTAAGTATCTAGCTAACGCGTTAATTTACTATAAAAGAATAGAGAGTAGAATTATATTCTTATTATAAATAGCTATATTATTATTAGTATAGTTATCTTTCTTTTCTATAATCTTCTTTTTAATTACTAAGTAAATTACTAAATATCTAGCTAATATATTAATTTACTATAAAAGAATAAAGAGCGAGATTATATTCTTATTATAAATAGCTATATTATTATTAATATAGTTATCTTTCTTCTCTATAGTCTTTTTTTTAATTACTAAGTAGATTACTAGATATTTAGTTAATAATTAGATATCTAATTAACGCGTTAATTTATTATAAGAGAATAGAGAGTAAGATTATATTTTTATTATAAATAACTATATTATTACTAGTATAGCTATCTTTCTTCTCTATAATATTCTTTTTAAATAATAAGTAAATTATTAGATTCCTAACTACGTATTAGATTTATAAGAAATAAGAATTAAATATAGAATAATTATTTATTTATACTAAAATACTAAATAAGTAGTTTATTAAGTAGATTAAATAAACTTACTAAGTAGATCTAATACTTAAATTTAATTATATTTAGTTAATATTAAACTAAATATAGCGCTTATTAATTTATTAAAAAGTATATAATAAGATCTATAATTTCTAAAAGTTTTAGTAAATTATATACTAAGAAATAAAAGTTATTAGAGGTATAAGAATAATATATAAAAAATATTAATAAGAGAGTCTAAAAGGCCTAGTAAACTAAGTAAGTACGTTTTACTAAAAAGTATAATAATTCTAAAGTTATTATTAGCTATATATATAAAATAAAGGTTTTTTAGCAGTCTTAGCGTTTAAATTTTTATATATATTAATATATAATTTACTTTATTTACTATTAATTTTAGTTTAAAAATATAATCTGATAGATAACTTCAATAAAAAGTAGTTTATTATTATGGAAAACGATAATAGTAACATATACTTCTCACATGGTGTGTACACTATATTGTGAACCCACGTCTTGGCGATCAGGTAGCTTGTTCAGATACGGCTAGCTTTCATCGCAGGGCTGATCAGCCAGGCGAGAGGACAGGGTTGATGACATCTGGCTGACACTGCTAGCTTAATATGGTTGTAAGCTGATTGAGGGTTTCGTTGGTCTCTGCACTGTTTGAGGCTTTGACTGCCGACTGGGTAATCGAAGCGCTATCTCACAAGATTAATTCCCCGGGACTCCGAGCACTGTTCACAACTATCGCTCGATCAAATTCTTATGGAGGGCTCGTCCGATAGTGGTGGCGACGATACAATTGGCGACTGGCCGCAGAGATTGTTACATGTACCTACGATGACTTCTTATGAGTGGGAAGCCGGCCACAGATACGGAGTGCATGTGAAGCCCAGATACAATGCCATTTCGTACACCTGGGGTCGTTACCAATTGACTTCGGCTCTTGAAAAAGCTTACATCAAGCCACTTAAGTTGAATGGGGTGAACTGGGAGATCCCGCGGATTAATGATACGCATTTTAGTGTGGATAAATTCGAGGAACTCATCCGTCGGAGTGTCGAGCCTCGCTCCTATCACGGTTACAATGCTGCCTACACACTTTGCAAGATCGAGTTTGTCTGGCTTGACATCGCCTGTATAAACCAAACGCCGAACCATCCTCAAATGGCAATTGAAATAGGTCGTCAAGCACGTATTTTCAGAAAAGCCAAACAGGTAATCGTGTGGCTTAACGGAACTGCAGCTCAAGATCTCGAAAAGAGGATTGATGGTCTCATTACGGCAGCAGCGAATGCTGAGCAACGCCTGACTCAGACTGTTGCAAGTGAGAAGCAATGGAGCACCATACCAGGATCAAAGTCGAAACTGTCGATGGTCAAGATTGAGCGATGGTTAGGCTCAATTTCAAAGCGAACCACATCAAAACTCAAAGAAAAATGGATTCCTATGATAGCCAATACCTCTTGTACGCTGCTCCAGGGTGATGAGAAATGGCTGGCCTCGGCACTAGAAAACCTTGCTTCATTGATTGAAGATCGATGGTTCAGCTCATTGTGGACACTACAGGAGGCCTTCCTCAGCCAATGGGCTTACGTCATATCTGGAGAAGTAGAAGCACTTCACGTTGACTCTCCACAGCTCAGAAGTATCTTTGAAGCATGTGAGACCTTGCACGGTGTATGTGAAAGAAGTGTAGTCCAAAAAAAAGCGCTGAACTTACCGACTGCAAATATGGAAGTCCAACTCATCGATATGATCGAAAAAGGTGGCCTTGCGGCGCTCGCTATCGAGAACCCGATGACTCTGTATACAATTGCATCCCATCGCGTGACATCAAGGCTTGTGGATCGGGTTTATGGGATCATGCAAGTCTTTGATTTTCAATTGGGCATCTCATCACCCCATGCAGACCCAGGATCGAGCCCTAATTTGCAACAATTAGAGTTAGAGCTCGGACGGGAGCTGATCACAAGATATCCCATCATGAGTCAATTGCATGTCCACACTCGACCTGCAGAACAAGGTCAGGCCTGGAGAGTTAGTGACAGTTCGAGAGTGCCCGCGCTTGCCTCTAAGGTAGGCTATGTTGTCACTAGCAGCTCTATGGGAGACCATGACACTTTGTGCCAGTTTTTGCCTACAGACTTTGAAGGAAAGCCATGTGCCTCTTTTACGGGCAGGATGTGCGATTTCGAAGTTCTACAACAGACTTGGAGCTCTATAGATCATCGCACATTTCATAGGAACAAAAAGGGAAAACAGAGCACACAACAGATTGTGATTGATTCATCTGAGCTCCTACCATTTTCTCTTTTCCAATATGACCCTACACAGGACATGATGAGAGATGCGCGACAGCACAGCTTAGCAGCCGAACTAGTCAATCTTTGTTCCCAGAGAGGGCAATTGATATCAGTCTTACTTCTAGGCCGTTTCAGCGATGATCGGCACACTGAAGAGTGGTGGAAGCTATCTGGAGGTAGAATTAGTGAATTCACTGGCGATCGCTTCAACATTGGCTTAATACTAGTCCAGGAATCGAACGCAGAGGTGTGGAGCAGGCTGGGAATCTGTATATGGGATTTAGGTCCACCAGCCTTGGGCAGAAACACTTCACAACAGCGTGATCTGCTGGAGGGTGAGTCTCACGAGTGGAAATGGGTTTCAGGGGTGTTTAGATAGATCTTGACCACGGTCTTTCTCTTTATGATCCCTCGCTCCATCTGATTGTCATTCCAGGTTACATTAGTGCTCTCCCTCCCAACGAATGAAGGCATACTCAATTGTGACGTCAGCCCAAGTAGATATGTGAATAGATGATTGGGCTAGTCCCACGCTAGGGTCAGTAGGCCTTAATAGGCCCAGTAGTATACGTAGCTAGTCTAGCTAGACTGTATAACGTACTCTAACGCTGGAAAACTTCTATACCTAAGCGATATAGACCTAGAGTTAAGATAGCTAGCTAGATTAACTATATATATAGATATAGATAGATAGAAAAGAATACTATAGCTTTAAAGAAGAATAATTTAAATAAAAAGCTATCTAATAATAGAAGACTTATATAAATAGAGCTCTTAAACTATATATATTCTTTATATAGATATATAGCTATAAAATAGCGACTAGATTATAAGACTTATTAATTAATAATCTTATTATTACGATTAGTACTCTTTCTTCTAACGAATAAAGGTATACTTAATTATAACGTTAGTCTAAATAGATATATAAATAGATAATTAAACTAATTCTATACTAAAGTTAGTAGATCTTAATAGATCTAGTAGTATATATAGCTAGTCTAGCTAGACTATATAATATACTCTAATATCGAAAAACTTTTAAATACTCTATATAACGTTATATAAAGAATAGAAATCTTATAGAATAATCTAGTAAATATTATTAATACTAGTACTATAGAGAAGATATATACTAATATTAATATAATACTAAAAGTATTTATAACGAATAAGTTATAATATAAAGATAGTAGCTATTTAATTTTTATCTACTAAATAGCTAAATCTCTTTATTACTTAATTCTATAAGTCTAGTAGATATTATAATTTCTTTATAAAAAAAATAATCTAAATAATAGTTCTTAATATAAAAGAATTTTAATAATTAATAAAGACTTTTTATTATTAGATTTTTAGTAAATAGAACGCCTACTATAGTCTTAAATAAAGACGTATTTAAAATAGTAGATTATTTTTAAAAGAGATAATTTAAAATTTTAATTAAATAAGTATTATCTTTTAATATAATAATAATTAGAGTAATTCTCTATCTAAATAGATTTATTTTTAATATTAATAATATTAATTTAAGATAATCTTTATATAGTATTATAAAATAACGTATTAGAAACTACTAATTAAATTTTTTATTATCGCGATCTTATATAAAGTAGATAAACTTACTTACTTTAAAAAAAATAGCGAATATAAGATAAAAGAATATATAAAGTATAGCTCTTAATCTATTAAATTAATTAAATTAAGCTAAAATTTATAAAAGAATATTTTTAAAAATTAGATATCTTTTTTTAATATTAGTCTTATTATATAATCGGCGTATTCTCGCTATAATACGCTTTAATTATATACTATAAAATATAAAGAGATTATTAAAACCTATATTAATATAAATTAATTATACGTTAATAAGATATAACTTTATAATCTTAATCTTAAGTTATTAGATACTAAGTAAGATTACTTAACTTACTAATAAGTTAATAATAACTAAAAAGAGTAACTAAATAGCTTTAAATATATAATAATAGCTATAGAACTTAATAGAAGTTTTATATATTTTTTATATTTTTAAAATAAATTTTTATTATAGAAGATATATAATCTCTCTAGATAAAGCGATCTAATTATACTAGAAATTAGATAGATCTCGCTTTATATAAAGAAAGATATAACTAGATAATATAGCTATAAAAATATATTAACTATTTTTTAATAATAAAAATAAGATAAATTATTAACTAGCTAATTAGTCTTTATTAGAATCTATATAAAAATTAAGATAATATTATTCTTAACTATAAATATAGCTATATAATATAGCGATATTATAGCTAGCTCTTAAATAAATAACTTCTAAAGACTATAAATATAGACGTTATTATTATAATAAAGAATTAAACGCGATCTTAATAATCTATTTAATTATAATTAAATAATATATTATATAGCCTTTATTTCTTTAAATTATATATCTTTATAATAATTATATATAGCTACGCGTATACTAAAAACGTTCTAAATAGATTATAAGAGATTTAAATACTTTAAAATATAGTCTTCTATTTTAAACTTTTCTAAAGTATTTATCTATATATATTAAGTTAGATAGCTAGTAATATAACGTAATAGCTATA
This sequence comes from Parmelia sp. 050094, assembly GCA_018257885.1. Lineage (NCBI taxonomy): Eukaryota > Fungi > Ascomycota > Lecanoromycetes > Lecanorales > Parmeliaceae > Parmelia > Parmelia sp. 050094. The sequence continues at coordinate 86,043 of JAEUBB010000111.1, read as the reverse complement.
AACCGTTTTAATTCTTTAAGAAGATATCTTACTACTAAAGATTAGCTCTTATATAAGATATAATATATATAATAGCCTCTAGTCTATATAAGGTATTAAAAAGTTATCTTAAAAAGATTCTTTTTAAAACTATAATTTTAATAGTAAATAATAAGAATCTAATAACTAACTCGAGCTTTTAATATAAAATAATAGTCTATTTTAAAAGATTTTTAACTATATTTCTTATTCTAGCTAGCTTATTTAAAGATAGTCTCGCCTATATAAGTATACTATTAAATTCGATTTTTAAAAAATTAGCTATAGTATCTATAATATCTTTAAAATAATTAATTTTAACGTCTAAATTCTTATATAGACTATTAAACTACTAATTATATAGAACTACGTTATTACTAAATATAAGAATAGCGAAAAAATTATTTAAGTAATATAATATTATAGTCTATAATAAAATAGTTACTATAATCTAATTAATCGCTTTAATAAAGAGATTAAATATAAATAATAATATATATAGACTAAAAGAAAGATAGCGTTTTATTTAATAAAGATTATTATAATAAAAACTTAATAGCTATTAATTAGATATTATAATTAAAATATAGTAAAAAGTATTTTTAAGATCTTATTTAATAAATATAACTCTCTAATCTCGCTATAATAGTATATTAATTATATTATTATATATAATATATTCTAAAGTACTTTACTTTTAAGAAATACTATCGTTAATTAAGTTATTATATAAAAATAAGAGATTATAAATTTATCTTTAACTATTATTATACTTTAGAATTAATTTTAATAATAAATAAATATATTAAGATTACGTTTAAAAATCTATCTAAATTAAATAATTATATTATAATTATTTTTAAAGATTTACTATTAATATTTTAGATACTACGCGTATAGATTAATAATTTTAATAATTATAATACTAGATTTAATCTTAATAGTCGATTTTTATACTCTTTTAAATAATCGCTATTAAGATCTTAACGAAGATAAGATCTAAATAGATTTTTATCTAAAAATATTAACTATTTACTTATAAGAAACTCTTATAAAGTAGATTAAAATTTAATAGATTAAATAATATATATAAGAATTCTTTTAATATATATAGTAATAAAAAGAGTATCTATAAATATCTTAAAAGTTAATTAATCTTTAATATTTAATTTTTTAGTAGAATTTAATTAATAGCTAAGTAGATCTTTAGATATATATTTAATAAATAATTTTATTAATAATTTTATTAATAATTTAAATAAATATAGCTATATTTATAGTACTCGCGTATATAGCGTTTCTTATTAAAATTATAATAAATAAATAGGCTTTTAGAAGAGAAGAATTTTAACTAAATAGAGTTACTAGAATATAGTCTACTATTAGCTATTAAAAATAATTTATAAATAAGAAGATTATTATAATATCTATTCTTAATAGACTATACTATAAGATCGTCTTATATAATAATAATATAAATAGTTATAAAAACGTAATTATATACTTAAATAGAGTTAAATTTATAGTAAATTAATAACTTTATTAAATAAATACGATAATTTAATAGAGTCTTCTATAGATATAGAGCTACGATTAGTATTATATAATAATAAATAGTTTAACTATATATCTTAAAATAGCGTAAAAGATATATTATTCTATTAATATTCTAAATATTCTTATTATTAAGTTAATCGATAGAATTTTAGACTAGATATATAAAATAATTAAGTTTAAATATTTTAAAAAAAATTTATTTAAAGAATTTAATATTAATAACTTTATAGCGTTTATAAAGATTAAGAAAGAGTTTTATATTTTTAATATATATAAAAGAAATTTTAGAGCTATCTTTTTTTTTAAATTAAAGCTAGATTTAGAGCTATAGCGATAATAATAATAATAGCGATATAATTAAGATATATATATTTAATACTAAATCTAAAAGTATATTCGTTCTTTTTTAAATTTAGCTAGATACTTTTTAAGTTATTTAATTTATAACTTTTTATTAGATAGAGATATTTTTAAAATTACGTTAAAGCTAATAGTTTTAAATAAAGAGATAGAATAATAATATTACGAATATATTCTAGAAATTAGATATTTATAGCTATATATTAGATTTCTAGCTATATATTAAACTTATAGAGTATTTATTAGTTATTAACTTATTTCTATTAATATATAGGCTAGCGAGGATTTCTCTTATTATTTAAGCGTTCTTCTTCTATACTATATTTACTCTCTATCTAGTTATCTTATTTAATTTATCTCTATTAGATTTAACTCTAAATATAGTTTTAATACTATAACTAAATTATCTATTCTTCTATTTATACTAATAAGTAAATAGTAAAAGAAAATTATTATTAAAACTATTAGAAAGACGTTTTAATATTAAATTATTAAGTATTTAGATATAATCTACTTATAGATAAAACGAACTATTCGTAACTAAAACTTATTAACTATAAGAAAAACCTCTTATAAGAAGATATCGCTATATATATATAAATATCTTAATATTTATATAAATAACTTCTTCTAATAAAGAAATAAACTCTATTAAGAAATAAAGAAGAAAGATATAGAAGATTATTAATAAATAGAATCTACTATCTCTAATATTTCTAAAGTAGTTTCTAATTACTAATCTAAAATATAAAACTCTTAGCGCCTTTAGAAATACTTTAAATTCGACTTTAAAATTAGCTCTTTCTCTACTTTATATCTAACTCCGTCTAGATATTCTTTCTTAAGTAGCTAAGAAACTATATTATTTAAATTATTATTAGTCTTCGTAGTATCTTAAACGACTAAAAAACGAGAGTATTAAATAGTAATAATATACTATAACTTTAATATATTAAAAATTTAGAAGAAAAGACTACTTTACTTAATATAATAGAACTTTAAAAGTCTTTTAAAAATATTTAAAAAGAAGCTAGTAATCTTCTAAAATAAATAAAAGAATAAAGAGTTTTAATAATTTTAAAAAATAAAGAGAATCTTAATCTTAATATAAATTTATAAAATATTAACTTATTAAAAGAATTAACTCGATCTATAATAAGAGATATAATTCTTATACTAAAAATAATCTATATCTTATATAAAGAATAAGATATAAAGATCTATAATATTTATTAGCTAAATTAATATAGTATAATAATTAACTATTATAAAAAGAAATATATAGTAGATAAAACTAGAATTCTTAAATTTAAATAAGTTTAAAAAGTATATAAGATTTAAAAAGAAGAGTTTAATTAACTTTAAAATTAATTAATAATCTTAAAATAAGAGAATAAGAATCTTAAAAAGATATAGAGAATATAGCTTTAATAAAAGATTATAAAGATTATAAAATTAATAAAGATCTTTAACTCTTTTATCTTTATAAATAATAATAATTCTATATAGAATAAATAGTACGTTAAGATAATTAAGAAGCTTATTATTAATATTAATTACTTTTCTATTAAGTTAGCTAAAATTATTTATACTTTAAATTATATTAGCGAAGATATTAATAAAGTAACTTATAATTAATAATATAAAAACGCTTTTAATCTTTATTAAACTTTTAAAGATATCTTTAATTACTTAAAAGAACTATTTAAAAATTAATATTATAAAGTTATTATAAAGTAAGAATATAATAACTTAGTTATAGTTATAAAAGATAGCTTTTAATTCTTCTTCTATAAATTTACTTAATTAGCTAATATTCTAAACTATAGTCTTAATAACTATTATATTATCTTATTAATAAAGAGAAAGCTTTTCTCTCGTCTTTAGAACTATCTATTAAATAAAGTATTTATTATTATAAAAGAGTATTAAGATTATCTCTATCGCCTAAATAATAATTAGTAAGCGAACTAAAAAAATAAAGTTAAGTTTAAAAAGATAAAAAAAACTTCTTAAATAGTATTAATTTTTAGTTAATATACTATTATAATATCTATAGCGTTAGTTCTAATAATCTCGCGTATAATAATAATCTCTATTTAAGTCTTTTTTTAACTTAGTTCTAATAAGAATTACTAGATTTATAGAAAAGCGAATTACTTATTAAGTTAATATTCTCTTAATATACTTTAGACTATTTTTAGATATATAGCTTAGTTAGCTATTTAGAGTATTAAGATCTATAAAATTAAAATTAATAAAATCTTAAATAAAGAAGAAAATCTTAATATTAATTAAGTATTTTTTAATAATAATATAAAAAACTAGCTACTCTTACTAAAAATATAATAAGAGTTAATAAAATATATTTTATAAATAATTTAAAAAATCTATATATATATTATCTCTTTTTAATAGATATTAAACTCTCTTTTTAATAAAAGATAATCTCGCTAAAAGCTCTTACTAACTCTAAATATATTAAAGCGTATTATATAATTAATATTAAGTATACTTTAGAAGTTTACTAAGTACTAAATATAATAATAAGATTTATTACTTCTAGACTATTAAAAGAATATAATAATAAACTAATAAAAAATTCTATTATATAGATAATTTATTTATATTTCTTTATTAATATTACGAGTATACTAAGTATCTAGAATAGTAATACTCTAAAATAACGTTATCTCGACCTTAGTATATCTTTCTTATATTCTTTATATAATAGTCTTTACTTCTTAGACTTAATTTATTTATTATATACTACTATTAATCTAATCTAGTTATAGTTCTAATATTAAATTAAGTCTTATTCTCTTATTACGTTTATATAAATAATCGAGCTAAAAGAATTTATCTATAATAATATTAATATTCTCGAAAGATAGAAGAAGTTATTACTTTAAAAATATTTTTCTTATATAGATATATAATTAATAGACCTAAGTTATATAGAACTATTAATAGACTTGTTAATAAATAAGATTAAAAAAGCTATAATTAAATAACTAAAAGAATTCTTTCTTTAATCTTAAATTTATTTAAATTTACTAATTCTATATTATTTATATTATCGACTATAAAGCCTTTATAATACTTTTTAATACTAGTTTAAAAATTTCTTCTTCTCTTTCGTAATATTACTATAAGTTATATAATTAGTCTTATAAGTATACTCTAGATATATTTCTAGTACGATTTAGTTATCTATTATTAAAGTAGTTAAAGTTATATAATTATATTAATAAGATTTATTAATTCTATATAAGAGATCTCTTTATTATTAGCTATTAAGAGATCTTATTTTTTATAACTCTCTTTAAAGTAGTTTATTAGATATTATAACTATTTAAAGCGTTACTATATAAAATTTTTATATATTCTTAATCTATTAATTTTATTTTAGTTAACTTAATCTCTTATTAAAAAATCGGTTTTATTTATAATATTAAAGAAAATTTTTAAATTTTTTTAATATTAAATTATATTTTCTTTATACTTATTATTTCTTCTTCTTTTATTATTCTCGATAGTACGCTATTATACTACGCGAATCTAAATAGATTACTAGCGATTTCTTCTCGTTACTAGACTACGTCTTATACTTTAAACTTTCGAAGCGCCTTAAGGCGTATCTCGTTAATACTCTTAATAGATATATATTATTATCTAATTAAGTTATTTCTAGAATTATAAAAGATATTATCTTAATTTATTATATTATTATAATTAAATAGTTATAGTATCTAGTTAAAGAAAACTTTAAAAACTTTCTAATAAAGTTAAATAAACTTTAAAAATAGCGAAATCTTAATATTAAGATTACTTAGCTTTATAATAATATATTAAAAAAGAATTCGAGCTATAAAGATTAATATAAGATTAAAAAGAGAAAGAAGAATAAAGTCTATAACGCTCTTTAAGCGATTTAAAATAAATTAAAGTAGTTAAGACTATAGAATTAAGAATTATAGATATAGCTTTATTCTTATTATAATAATATCTTATCTTTTATTTAAATCTAAATAGATAGATACTTTAAAAAGATACTATATCTATCTATACTTAATAATAAACTTGATCTTACTTAGAACGACTAGATTTCTAAGATAATTAATAAGCTAAAAATTAATTAGAATTATTATAAATTAGAATAATTTAAAATTATCTATATATATTTATAAACTTAGAGAAAGACTGCGAAGATTATATATACTTATACTTATTATCTTATTACTAATTCTTATCTAACGATAAAAGAGATTCTTATCGATTTAAAAGAATTTTTTAATAATCTCGATTATAAAGAAAACTACGTATAAGAGTATTATATTTTAACTTAAAAATAATAATAATAATTTATAAAGTTTTTTATAAATTTTTAATATCTTACTATTTATCTAGAGCTATTTAATAAGATAATAATTTATAATTTAAAAGAAAAGATTTAATCCTATCTTTACTTAGTATAGATTAACTTTAAAGTTAATCTTAATATAATATTTAAGCTACGTAGCTATTTTACTAAGATAGATAATAAATATTAAGCTATAAAAAAGATTAAGATTATTAAAAAAAAGAAGTTATTTAAAAAAGCGACTTATTAAAAGATCTCTAAGTAAGTAATCTTTATAATTAATTTAAAAGACTTCTATTAGAATTATCGTTAGTCCTCTAATTTTAAATAGCGATAAAAAGTACTTAAAGATTATTAAGATAATTCTTATTATATCTATTATAAGTCTAACTACTTAGCTATTAATTATTTAGATCGGCTCTCTTCTCGCCTCCCGTTATATATTAATAAAATCGACGTATATATAAATAGTTATATAAATAAGAACTTAATAGATTTTAAGTAGTTAAAGTTAAAAAATAAATAATTCTATTTAAAGTTATAAATTAAGATAAGATTTTAATTCTATATATACTAGAAAAGACTAGATATAAGTTATTTATAATAAAATCTTTTCTTATTTAAGAAAGTTTAATCTTTTAAAAAGAGATCTATAATCTTTATTTCCTTATAAATATAGAGACTACTAAGTATATATTTATTAATAAATATCTAATAAAAGAGATCTATTATATTTTAGCTATTAAACTAGTCTAGCTATTAAAATTTAAGCTTATTTAAGATTATAATAATTAGCTATATAAGAAGTTAATTATATATACTATTTATTCTAATCTTATTCTTTCTAATTATAAGAAGCTAATTATCTCTATATTAATAATAGATCTTAATTAGTATATAGTTATTTTAGAAAAGTTCTAAATAAATTATTTTAAAGTACTACTTAATATAGATAGTAACTTTATTCTTTTTTTTAAAAATCTTATTTTTATTATTCTCTCTTTATCTATTATCTTCTTAGTTAAGTCGCTATTTTTAATTAAAATATTTTAGAAACTTTTTTTTAAACTTTAAGTTCTTTCTTATCTTTAGCTATTTCTAGAGAATAAGCTATTTTTAATTTATAGTATAGATACTACGTTATTTATCTTTATTATATATTAAGTAAAGAATATAAGAATTTAATTATTTACTATATTTATAAAGAATATTAATAGAGAGATCGTATTTAATATTATAATTAAGATAAAAAAAATAAGTTTTATATTAATAGAAGTCTTTATTTATAATATAAAGAAAGTTAAATATAAGCTTTCTATAAAATATTATAACTTTTTAAATATCTTTAATTAATTTAAGATTAATTATCTCTCTTTATATTAATCTTATAACTATAAGATTAAGCTAAATAATAATATAAGATCTTCTTAGAGTTACGTTTATTATATATTTCTCTATAAATTATAGAAGATTAAAAAGTATCTAATAAATAATCTATTTAAGAAGTTTATTATTTTTAATAAGACTTTTTACTCTTTATTAGTTCTTTTTACTTTAAAAGTTAATAATAATCTATAGTTTTATATAGATTATTATAAGCTTAATACTTTTACTAAATATAATCGATACTCGCTACTCTTAATTAAGGAGGTAATTAGAAAGATTAATAATTATAAATATTTTATATAATTAAATATTATTACTGCCTTTAATAAGCTTTAGATAGACTTTAATAATAAAGACTTTATAATCTTTATTACTACTTTAAAAGTCTATAAATATCGAGTACTTCTCTTTAATTTAATAAATAATCTAAGTATATTTTAATACTATATTAATAATATCTTATTTAACTTTCTAAATAAATTTTATTAAGTTTATCTTAATAATATTCTAATTTATAGTAAAATTAAGAAGAAATATTAAATATATATAAAATAAGTACTAGAATAATTATAAGAGACCGGACTTTAAATAGATATTTATAAATATAAATTTAATATAAAAGAGATCGTTTTTTTAAATATTATTATATCTAGTAAAGATCTATATATAGATTCTAAAAAGATTAAATATATTCTTAATTAAAAGATTTTAATTAATTTAAAAAAGATCTAGAGCTTTATAGAGTTTATAAACTTCTATTAATAATTTATTTATAAATTCTTAAAGATTATTCGCGCTCTTATTAATTTAATTAAGAAGAACGTGTCTTTTATATAAAATAATATCTATAAAAAGTCTTTTTAATATTTAAAGAATTAAGTAACTTTTATTTTAATTTTTAAATATTTTAATTTTATCTACTAGGCTATTCTTAAAATTAACTCTTTTAATTATATACTCGATAAGATACTTTTCTAATATAATAATAACGGCGTATTATATTCTATAACTTTTTATAGTAAGAGTATAATTCTAGCGAAATATAATTATTATATTTATAATAAGAAGTTACTAGCTATTATTCGATATTTTAAGTATTAAAGATTAGAGTTAAAAGGTACTAATCTACTAATTTAAGTATTTATTAATTATTAAGTACTAAAGATCTTTATAGAAAATAAAAAACTTATATAGCGCTAAACTCGCTACTTAAATATTCTATTTAAATATAACTTTAAGATTATATTTCGATTAAGTAGATTAAATAGTAAAGTAGATACTTTAACTTATATATTTATATTTATTTCGAAGAATAATAAGAACGAAAGAGTATAGTATTAATATTAAATTATTTTAATCTTTAACTAAGTTTAGCTTTAAGTAATTAAGATTAAAAAGAATATCTTTAAATAAATTTATTAATTAAATTTAATTAATCCCGTATATAATAAATTTTATAAGATAATTTCGCGAAATTAATATAAGCTTTATAGTTAGACTCTAAATAAATTTCGAGTTATTAATAAAGTTCTCTATAAAAATAGTCTTCTTTAAGTATCTAATATCTTAGAGGAATTACGTACTAAGTTAATAAGAGAGATTTATAATTAATCTTTAAGTAGTTATTATAGAGTATAAAGAATTATAAATCTTCTAATCTATTACTATTATTAATTAGACTTTATATTTATTATTAAGTAATATATTCGAAACTATTACTTCTATTAATATAATAAGTTATTAAGAAATAAGATTAGTAGCTTACTAGTTCTCTTTTTAGTACTATAAAAGAGATAATAGAATATTATTATAGACTTTATTATTAATCTCTTTATATTAAAAAGCTATAATATTATCTATATACTTATTAATTAACTAATTAAAGAACGTTATTATATACTCTACTATTAAGAAAATAAAGAATATTTATTAGAGAAATTAATATAGATTCTATTATAGAATATATATCGACTATATAGCCTTTTCTTATTAATTATCTTTAATAAAGACTTATAGTTTATATCTACGCTATAGAAGAGTCTTTATAAATATTTATATATTAAAGTTAATCTCTTTATAGTATATTACTCTTAGATTAATAATTAGATTAAGTAAGTAAATTAAGATATTAAAAGAGATCTACGTACGTATTATAATTATCTTTAGAATAATTAGACTAAGTAGATCTTTATAGTTAAGTTTAGTAATAATAATAATACTTTCTTTATAATCTCTCTTATATTATTCTACTTTAATAAAGATTTTTACTTATATATATTATTTAATAAAGACTATATATTCTATAAGTTAATTTGTAAGCGGCTTTAGATTAGTAAGATAAAAAATATTACTATATATATAGAATAGCTATTAAATTATAGAATTATTAAAATAAAGAAAGCTTAAAAAGCTATAAGAGTTTAGATAAATAAATATTATAAGAACGTTATCTATAATAAAGAGAACTAGATTTAGCTATTATTTAAGAATATTTAAATTAAGAGATTTATTAAGAATTTAAAGAATAAAATATTAGATCTCTATTAAATTATTAAAAAGATTAATAGAGTATATAAACTAAAGCTTTTATAAAGTATAAGAAATAACTCTATATTTAATTTAAACGTTCTTTATCTCGCTATAAATAATTTACTTTTAGACTAAGAACTCGAACCTCTTAGACTAAATATAATAAGTAATAGTTAGAAGATTTAGAAGATAGATAATATTCTAAACTCTAAAAGATATTATAATAGACTTTAGTATAAAGTTAAGTAGTATAATATAGAAAGAGATAATAAATAGTACTATATCGATATAGACGAGTTTAATAGAGCTTAGAAAATAGTTAATAAGTATTATTATACTTACTTTAAGATCGTTTAATAAGAAGATACTAGATTAAAAAGAAGCGTATATAAATTATTTAAATTTAATTTTAAATTTAAATTAGTATATAATAATTAAATTAATTATTAATCTATACTAAATTCTATATATACTTACTACGCTTATAAACTCGGTTTTAGAGATCTTAATCTTATTATTATTACTATCTCTTCTTCTCTTAAAAGTAGAGAATAGCTTTAATAATCTTATTACTTAATTTAATACCTTAGTAAGTACTTTTTAGACGCTTAGTAATAAAGTAGTAGTTCTCTAAGTAATAATAAAATAATAAAAAATAACTTTTTATTAAATCTTAAAGATATACTTTCTAGTAATTTATTTAATTAGTATATATTATTTTTAGGCGTTTAAGAGGACTTATTATATATATATAATATTTATTTATAGCGCTAGAATATCGCTATTTAAGGGGGAAAGTACTGTTACGAGTATACTAAGTATTTAGAGTAGTAATACTCTAAAATAACGTTATCTTAATCTTAATATACCTCTCTTATATTCTTTATATAATAGTCTTTACTTCTTAGACTTAATTTATTCGTTATATACTACTATTAATTCAATCTAGTTATAGTTCTAATAATTAATAACTATAAAAAAAGTACGATACTACTTCTTTTAATACTATTAAATTAATATTATCTTATTATTAAAAAGCTCTAAATAAATAAATATTAAGTTCTTTTAAATTATTAGCGAGATAAGCTACTTTTCTAATTTAGTTATTATAGCTATAATAGTATTAAATCTATAAATTTTAATAACTTACTTAATCTTTTTTTAGAGCTATTTTTATTTTTTAAAAAGAAGAAGGTACTTTCTAGATCTATATATTAAAATAAGAAAGAAGAATTAGATTCTTAAAAAAAAAAGATTTTAAAAAAGTAAAATAAAGATCTTTTAATATTAAGATTTTATACTAACTTTAATATTAATATTTATACTATTAAAGCTATTCTTTATCTTACGCTCTATAGAAATAAGAACGTTAAGATATTCTTATTAAACTATACTAAAATTATTAATACTCTTACTAAATATAAGACTCGCTAGTTTAACTCTATTTAAATTAATAAGATAATTATCTTTAACTTTAAAGAGATACTCTAGAGATTATCTTCTAAATATTATAAATTTATAAATATTTTTAATTATTCTAAAATAAATTAACTACCTCTATATTATTTATATAATATAAAGATTAAGCTTAATATATTTAAATTAAATATTAATTTATTTTAAAATAGAATCTATTCTCTTCTATTATATAAACTTTAAAAAGTTAAGAAGTATTTAAATAAATATCTTAATAAGAGCTTTATTATATCTAGTTAAGTATTATTTTTATTATTAATTCTTTTTATAAAGAAGTTAAATAGAGAGCTATACTTTTATATTAATTATTAAAAATTTAATTAATTTATTAAAAAGAATAAGTACTTAATTCTACTTATTAATAAGGTACTTAGCTAAGTATAGAGTTATAAATATCTTATATAACTTAATATTATTACTATATTTAATAAGATTTATATATATCTTAAGAGCGAGAACTATACTATATTTATTATATCTCTCGAAGTATATAAATATCGAGTTATATTATTTAGATTAATAAATAGATCTACTATATTTTAATAATATATAAATAAGGTTTTATTTAAATTTCTTAATAAGTTTTATTAAATTTATTTAAATAATATTCTTATTTATAGTAAGACTTGAAAGAAGTATATAAAATATATAAAATAGATTCTTTAAAAGCTTTAAAAAGTAAAATTATAAGTAAATATTCTTAAATATAAATTCTATATATAGAAAATAAAGTTTTTTAAACTTCTAATCTTTATTAAAGATTTTAAGATTAATCTATTTAAAATATAAGTTATAACGAATTAAGTTATCTTTATTTACTTAAAAGAAATATAGTTTTTTATAAAATTCTATAATTTCTATTACTAATTTATTAAGAGCTTCTCTAAGATTATTAAATTATTAATATATCTTATAAGAAAGAAAGTACTCTTTAATTAAGACTTTAACTATTAAAAAGTATTTAAACTTTTTAAAAAGATTATAATCGAAGTCTTTACTCTTCGCTATTTTAATAGAAATTATTAGATTATTCTAAAGATAGATTTCTTTAACTATATTAATAGAAATATTTTATTATAATATAATAATAAGAGAATTCTCTATTTAGTTATTTTTTATAATAAGAATCTTATTTTTATTAAGTATAATTATTAGATCTATAATAAAGAACTTTTTATAATTATTTATTATCTAGAATATTAAAGATTTAAGCTAGAATATACTAATATTCTAGTTAAGATCTTTACTAATTATAAGAGTCTTATATACTTTATAAAAGAATATAATTTAAGTTAATATTAAATAAGATATCTAAATCTTTTATTAGAATTTAATATTAAGATTTAATTTTATTCTAAATTTTAGAACTTTAAAATTAATACTTTTATTAAAATAATTAATTTTAAGCCTTAGGCTTTAAATAATAATCGTCTTAGATAAATATATTAAATAATTCTTATATTAGATTAATTTAAACTTAATAATATAAAGATCTTAATAGTTAATAACTCTATTTATTATTAAATTTATAAAGCTAATTAAAATAATACTATATATACTAAACTATATTAAGCTAAAAAAGAAAATAAAGAAAAAATTTATAATATTTCTTTTCTAAAATATTAAATTTATAATAGAGTTCTCTATTATATTTATCGCGTTTAGATACTAGAATTAATATATATTAAGATTATTTATAAAGTTTATAATTAGCTAGTATATAGTTATTCTAGTATATAATAAATTAAGAAGTTACTTTATAAAGAGTACTATTAAAGAGATATAAAGAATATTATTACTTAATATATTTATAACTACTATATATATTATTATATTAAGATCTCTTAAGATTAATAATATAGTCTCTTATAATTATTATCTATTCTCTAGAAGTATTAATAAGATATTAGTATAAACTTTATTACTAGTCTTTTAATATTAGAATAATAGAATTTAATCTATATTCTAATAGATAGATTAATTAAAGAATATTACTATATTCTTTATATTATTAAAGAAGGCGAAACTACTATTAAAGCTACTATATAGATATTTATAAAGAAGGTTTTTAAACTATATAGTCTCTTACTTAATATTATCTTTAATAAAGAACTATAATTTATAGCTATTATTTAAAAGTTCTTCTATTAATAACTTAGTATAGAGGTTAAACTATTAATAGTATTTTATCTAGAAACTAATAAATAAATAGAATATATAAATTAAAATCTAGAATATTACTTATAAACTTATTATAATTATATATAGAATAACTAAACTAAGTAGCTCTTTATTATAAAATTTATAAATAATAATATTTAGTTAATCTCTATTAAGATTATATTATTTTTTATTAATAAGAAATTTAATTCTTATATAAGCTTCTTTATAAATTTAATAAACTATAAAATTACTCGCTAGTAACTAGATACTATTAAAGTAATAGATATTTTTAATTATATAAAGAATATTCTTATCTATATTAGATAGAATTTAAAGTATATTTAAAAAAGTATAGCTATATAAATAAATAAGTATTATCTTAATATTAAGTTTAAAAAAGATAATATAATCTTTTTAAATAATTATAATATTAAAACTATACGTCTATTTAAGAAGCTAGAAAATAAGAAAGAGAGATCTTTTAAAGTAATTAAAGTTATAAAATTTATATATAAGCTTTAGCTCTCTTTTATAATAAAGATTTATTTTATTTTTAGTTTTAAGCTATTCTTATTTATCTTTATAAACTTTTTATCTAATTAAAAGAACTCTTCTATATAGTTAATCGAGATACTTAAGAATAATAAATAGATTATAGAGAATATTCTAGACTCTAGATATTATTATAATAAACTTTAATATTAAGTAAAATAAAAAGATAATAATAATATACTTACTTAGTAGAATACTAATAATAATAAATTTAAAAGAGCTTAAAACGTAGTTAATAATTATTATAATAAGTATCTAAAGAACTTCGACTTATATAATATAATTATTAAATTAAAGAAGTCTCGCTATCTTTATAATCTTTAAGATCTTATTACTATTCTAATTATTATTATTTATAGGCGATATAGTATCTACTCTATAGTTATAATATATAATTAATAATTAGAGTTAATTTATAAGAATACTAATTAATCTAGATCTAATATTTTTAAAATAGCTTCTAATTAATAATCTAAAATATAAAAGTCTTAGCGTTTTTATAAGTACTTTAAATTTAGCTTTAAAATCTTACTTATTAAGTATTTAACTCTTTATTTCTTAAGTATCTACTATTTAATAATAATATTATATAAAGCTCTCTTATTATCTAGCTATTATTATTATAATTAATAATACTCTATATAGCTATATAATATTATTACTAGATCTCGTTATTATTACTAATAACTTTATTTAAAATTAAATATTAGTATCTAGCGAAGAAGAATTTTATTTAAAGAAATAAATATTTAATTAAAGTTTAAGTATTAAATTAATTCTACTTTAAATTAATTAAAGATCTTTATTTAAATTCTTCTTTACTATATTTAAATATTATAATCTTTTAATTATATTTATTTATAATTATAACTTAGTTAATTCTTAACTAAATTATATTATTCTTAAACGCCTTAATAGCTATAATATATCTCTTATAATAACGCTAATTAGAGCTATTAATATATTACTCTTACTATTATTATCGTCGCTAGAGAAGATTTTATAGTAATAGAGATATTACTACTTATAAAAAGAAATACTATTATAAATATACTCTAAAAATTAGATATTTATAGCTATATATTAGGTTTCTAACTATATATTAGATCTATAGAGTATTTACTAGTTATTAACTTATTTCTATTAATATATAGACTAGCGAGGATTTCTTTTACTATTTAAGCGTTCTTCTTCTATACTATATTTACTCTCTATCTAGTTGTCTTATTTAATTTACTCCTATTAGACTTGACTCTAAGCACGGTTCTAACAAATAATAGAAAAGAGTAATAATCTTATATATAGCTATTTTAATCTTAAAGGTTTTAACCTTTTTTAAAGATCTAGATATAGCTTTTAAGGTCTTTTTAGAGAAAGAACGATATACTTTAAAGTCCCTAATAGTAATAACTATAATATTAATTAAATTAAGTAAGTAGAAATAAATAAGAATAAGTAGAATATAAGAAAAAATTAAATAGATAAATAATTAGCTAATATATATATAGACTTAAAGAATACTATAGCTCTAAAGAAAAATAATTCGAATAAGAAGCTATTTAGTAATAAGAGACTTATATAAATAGAGCTCTTAGGCTATACGTATCCTTCGTATAGGCGTATAGCTATGAAACAGCGGCTAGATCATGAGACTCACTAACCAACAGTCCCACTGTTGCGAATTTTCAAACTTACATAATGTCGATTCTACAGCCGGGGAGCAAAAGGCCATCGAAGCGCTCTTGGTGGACGTGTCGGCCTCGATGCTGGCCTTTGAGAAAACGAATAAACAGTAGCTCGTGAAGTGGCAGGATTGGCTCGAGAACAATAGACTATACTTCTTGGACAGTCCATGTGGTATAAATTAGTCCGGATTCCACTAGCTGGGCTCTGACTTGGTCATTGCTATGAAAAGTATTAATAGTCTGTTTCCCATAGTAACTCCCCATTGCAGCATTCTCGCGCCAAGATCTCCCACTGCACTAAATTTCCCACCCAAAATTCTCTAACAAGAATCCCCCGTCGTAATCTCCCGGCTACCTATTCAACCAAAAGGTTCATGGCAGCGCTCTGCTGATCATGCACACTGTTTTTCAACAGACTCTGACAACAAGGCCTGTCACTCGATGAGCTCCTCTATCTCAGCTGGGCCTAGAATTCGGGCCCTTTGCGCCGCGAGCGTACTGGCCTCTTCTCGTCGGCCCCAAGAAAGAAGCCATTTCTCTAGCCTCAGGGAACGTCGTATGGTAGTGGGATCTTGCTCTCCGTAGAAGTTTGTGGCTACGTCGATGCATCGCCTGAGGCTATTCTCTGCCTGATTGTTCTTGCACTGGGAGTATTGCGCTGCCGAGATGACGTGGAGCGCCCGCAGCGTCACAGTTGCGTCGATGCCATCGCTCTGAGAACGACTGGCATACCGAAGCATGGTTTGTCCGAGCTTTTCGGCCTCGTCAAACTTTTCCTGAAAGAAAAGATTCCAGGCAAGTTTGTAGAGGATGTCTTGACACCTTGGATCTGACAGTCCGCATAAGTGTTCACATTGGATCAAGAGAGGCCGCAGCAGGCTTTCTGCTGCCCGCCAGCCCTTCTTTAGGCCTATTTGCTCGATGTAGTCGAGGTGAGACTCAAGCCAAGTTCTATGAAACGATTCCAGATGCTGCTCGAAGATGTCTTCGCTGCACCTCCAGGCGGTAAAGTAAACCTCTTCAACATTTTCCTCTACAAGCAATAAATTCTCCATGAATTGACCAAAGGCAGTTGTACGCGCTACAGATTTCAGATGCTCCAAGACTTTGATTGCGGCGTCACCGGAACCTTCCCTCGCGAGACGGGAGTACATAAGGAATATGATGGGTATTGTGCGGGCGTGCTCTTCCTTGAGAATATCGTCACACGTCTCACACGCCTTGAACAACAGCTGGCGTGCTTCAACGAACATTTTGCGCTTATTAAGACACATCGCGGTCACGGAGTAGTCAAGGAACCGGAAGATGGCTTTTTCAGCTGGCCTCGACTCATGTGCTTCTTTGCGAGAGATTAGATAACCCCGCTCACTAGTGCTCCAAAGGTCTCTATCCCAGGAACTCTGGAGAAGAGTCTTGATATCTGAGAACAGCCTCTCTGGGATGGCCAAGTGTCGCGGTGGTTCCAGTAAGGGAGGCATTCGACCAAGAGAAGAGAGGCGCCGGAGACTGTCGTTCACCCAAAAGGATTGGGAGTTGTCACTACTTGGCGATGGGACCGACGGCTCTGGCGTCGAAACTTCGATGTCCGATGGCGTCGCTGACCGCAGATACTTTTCTTTTTCGACTATGGTCTCAAGTGAATAACAAGACTTTCTTCTAAAATGTTGCCGTACTTCTTCGAACTCGATCTGCCGGCCCCTAATTCGGAATGATGAGGCTTTTCCGATGGCATCTCGTTCGAATTTTTTTCGGGCAATCGCTTGCATCTCGCTAGCTTTACAATTTTTGTCGAACCTCCACTTGGTAATACGATGCTTATACATCTTGATCGTTGCTCTAAGGCCGTATTTTCGTTGCATAGTAGCCATTACATCCTTAAGGGTCATATGTTCATCAAGGTAGAGTCTCCTAATTGTTAGGCGGTGAGTCTCCCATACTTCTGGCCTGGGACCTTGCTTGGAGGAGACCACCCCGTCAGTTGGAGATATAGGCGCTTGTGTAATGACCCGCGAGCCATCAGTTGACATGATACCTGTGTACTGGGGCAGGACCACGCTATTCAAAATAGCGCTGTCCATAAATGGTGTGTTGAGTGTTACATGCATGCAAGGGAGGGTGTTGATCGCACGTCAGGGTGCCTAGGGTTGCTGAAAGGGAGAGAGAATCAGCGGGGATTGTCAGAGCGGAGGGGCAAAGCAGATCTTAGTGATGAGAGATATTCCCTCCAAGGTGCCTCGTGGAATCGACGGCGGCTTTTAACATGCTCTAGGATGAGGCTGAGAACCTCAAGATAGCCTTGTGAGTGAACAGGCTCCAACATGCAGGGTCCTGAATGTCTTTCCTCCCATTGGTATTTTTCCCGCATTCCGTCCGCTCCCCGCTACCAGCATGACAAAAGTCCACTGCATTGTCATAGCCTGACTACCCTTAGGCTTGAAAATACACTCTCGGTCCCTTGTTTCCACACCGCCAGTTGACGCATTTTTGGCCTAATCGTCAAATGCGAAGAATTTGATATCATGGTGCGGGAAGGAGCTCAAGTGCGGACCACGGATAATTCGTGAATATTACACCCCGACTCGGATATCCTCGCCTCAAAACGCCTACCTTTGAAAACGTACAGGCTAAGTCTAGTCACATGGTGTCACTGCGCTCGATTGGACAAGCACAGCAATTGATAGGATTGCAGTGGGCCGGGAGGGTTTTTGGATCCCAAAAGCAGCCGCGAATCAAATCTCACGAGGCTGTGAGCTGGCGCGAAGACTAGTACGATTCTATTGGATGCCAGGATGCGGGGTCGAAACATCTCAATGAGAGGATGTCACAGAGACCAATTAGAACTAACTAGCGTTATACAGATATATGTGAATCTGCTCATCATTCATTTGACAGCATCAAGCATTAGAAGCAAGCTGTAACGGGTTTCAAGTACTCGCGTCGAGCGCACCAAGCTCAATCTCCAGCGTCAGCGCTACCTACCCAGAGATGAGCCCATCCGTTGCAGGCAACCACAGACACAAGTGGTTCAAATCCAACCGTGACATTTTAACGCCAACTTCAACGCACCAGCGTTACGAGAGATTCACGCCCGATCGTCGGAAAAAACCGTCTCTGTGGCCCCGGCGCCTGCTTCACGTCGCATCGATGACCTCTCTAGAGCGGAAGGCGGGGAATATCTACGGGGGACACAAAGAGCCGACCTATCACGCGATATCCTATACCTGGGGCAGGTTTGCTGACTCAAGCGAGAATTCCATTCAGATCAAAAACCTTTCATGGGCGGTTCCGCCAATCAGAGGAACGCATTTTACTACCGAGGATTTTGAAGCCGCCATTAGATTGGCTGGCAAGGGTGTGGAGTTTATATGGCTCGACATAGCATGTATAGATCAAGATGATCCGGTGGTCAAGATGGATGAAATAGGGAAGCAAGCGGCTATCTTTCGGAGAGCAACGAAAGTGTTTGCGTGGCTAGCTCCGTGGAACAGCGAGGACCTCGAACGATCCTTGTGGACCATGGAGACATTCTGCAGGAGTTCTTATGAGCTCAGGGATGGGGATTCAGCGACCTTCTCGATGAAGTCATCGTTAGCGAGGACTGATCCTACCGTGGGATCGCTTCTCGAGGCTATTCAAGGCCTCGTCCATCAACCATGGTTCACCTCCTTATGGACTTTACAAGAGTCCTATCTCTGTAAACACGCGATTCTACTATCTCGATCTCCGACGATGTTTTTTTTATGCGCGGTCATGGACTCCGAGCTCGAAATCCCAATAAAATTGAATTGGCTTCTTGTACGATGCCAGCAGGCGTTTAGCATCTGCATGTCAATGGAAGATCCATTAGCAAACGCGGTTTGTCAGCATCTTATGGACTCGGGATTGCTTTCTTTAGGCGGCATGAACGAGTGGACACTGTACGCTGCGTCCACCAAACGTCAAGCGTCCTTGCAGAATGATCGGATCTACGGAATCATGCAGATCTACGATATCTCCCTTCACCTCACCTCTAGCTTTTCCACCCTCCAAGACAGATTCGGCTTCGTCTTGAACTCTCAAAGCCCACTGTTTGCACAGCTAAATGTGCATGATAAGCAACCGGCGGTGGGCAAATGTTGGAGAATAAGCGAGCATATGAGTCTACCATTCGTTTTCATGCATGCGTGGAATTCTCGTTCAAAAGCTAGGATTTATCCGAGTCCTCGCGGAATACCTCTCATCACTGGGATGTCTTGTGATTTTGGGGCGCTCCTCAACCTGTGGCGAACCGCTGCCCACCACCGAGAAGAGCACGGCAGAGCACCATACCAAGTGCACGTGCTTTTAGATGCTCAATCTTCTCAGCGAAGCAAATTCCTTTCCCCTCGCCCCAGTCCATCGATGCAAAACCTGAGCAATTTCAGCAATCAATGGGCTAGCACAGTCAGCTTTGACGACCTGGCGGATTATCTTCCATTGCCGTTGGATCAGTACTCGGTGCTTTTACTTGGCTCCTCGAATATAGGCGAGGACTGGGCTATTGGCTACGCGATCGGGCTGCTCGCTTCTCAACAGCTCGAAGCTACCGGCAAGCCTTGGGTGCGCGCTGGCGTCTGCGCTTGGCGTGATGACGCCGGCTATATGGTACCGGTTCCGGAGTCAACCATTGGCGTAGTGTCACGGGATGGCGTCCTGGAGGATACATTCCCGGTTCCGGAGGATTTGTGGACACCTTTCGATGGACGCCTCGGCTGAAGGGCTGAATACCGACTTCTCTCCATAGACATACAAGGACCATGGTAGCGAGAAGGTTCTGATCCCATCATTGAAAAATGGCACCCATAGACGTTTTCCTTAAATCCCATCACTCTTCCACAATGCGCTGAGTTATTGTTTGATTCCTCAATTTCTCCCATCCCGACTCCATGAAAACCCCATCCAGAAACGTCCAGCAAGGCTGAGTAATAGCCAAGACAGAGACCGATCAATACTATCAGCACATACGTCCTCCCATCTTACAAATAATCGTGCTTTTCATTCCCCTTCGCTAGTCCACCCATTCACCAATCTTCCCGTATCTGAATTATCAACCCACGTCAAATACACGAATGAGAGCAAACAAATGTGATTGATCGGATCCAATGCCAGAACCACATGCGAATAGCGATCTCGGCAGCAATATTCTCGTACCCTTATAACCCACGTACCTCTGCGGCACGAGTGACTTGACGCTATTGATAGGTGTAAGCGGGTAGGAACAAAGAAGCGTGATAGCTCTGAAAATATCGCAATCGAACGAAAAGCAATCTCAAGGCGCGGAGGCCATATGTGTAGCCAATTGGTGCGAATAGTAGATAAAGGGAACGTTAAGGAATGGCCAAAATCCCTGTAACCCTGCAAGATATTTATCCCATGACGAGATCTTACAACATCGATGACGGAACCAAGTCCGCCATTATCAAATTATACACTATCAACAGCTTGCATACGCAGACAGCTATATAGCCCTGCATTAGTGCTCTCCCTCCCAACGAATGAAGGCATACTCAATTGTGACGTCAGCCCAAGTAGATATGTAAATAGATGATTGGGCTGGTCCCACGCCAGGGTCAGCAGGCCTCAATAGGCCCAGCAGCATGCGTAGCTAGCCTAGCTAGGCTGCATGACGTACCCCAGCGCCGGAAAACTCCCATGCCTAAGCGGCATAGACCTGGAGTCAAGATAGCTAGCTAGATTGGCTACATACATAGGTGTGGGCGGGTGGGAAAGAATGCTATGGCTCTGAAGGAGAATAATTCGAATGAGGAGCCAAATACAGGTGGGAGGCTCATATAAATAGAGCTCCCAGGCCATACGTGTCCTCCGCATGGTCGCATAGCCATGAAACAGCGGCTAGATCATGAGACTCACTAACCAACAGTCCCACTGTTGCGATGAGGTCTACTTGGCCATGAGGCAAGCATGATAGAGGCCGAAATATCGAGACCCACCAACTTGTCGTCCTACTGTATCGAGCTGAACTTTCAGTCATGCCTTCTAGCTCTCTTCTTCGGTAGATGGGTGAGGTAGTTGTAAAGACCTCTGGATCCCTACATGTCGTTCAGATACTGCGGGTACCCGTTTCCTCCATAATAGTCTACGAGTCTTCATTCAGCATCAATATCGGTTGCGTATGTTTAAGCCATGATTGCCGCTCAGCACTAACTACCTCAACGCTGGTCTGGTCAACGGTCCGACGTATGCATAGATGGAACGTATGCATTGATGGCTGGTTCACCGCACCTTGTTAGAGTTGGGAGGAGATGTATGAAGGATTGATTGATTCTATGGACGAGAGAAGGCTATTTATCCCCCTATTTGCCACCATATCGGTGTTCACCATGGCCACTGCGGGGTTCACACATGGTGCTGCAGCATTTCCAACACACCTACTTGACGTAGACGACAAATGCCGTCGAATCTAAGCCTCTTACAATGAAAAAAGGGTCACAGTACCAGACGTCTCTGCTATTCGAGGCTCGACTTGAAAGGTATCTTGCACAATCCCGGTCTATCTATCTGCGATGAACATTGAAGGTCAGAAATGAGGGATCCGCCATTACCAAGCTACGCTTCAACCGAATCTGCCCTTTAACGGCCGAAGCGACTTTGCTAGTTCATCGACCTGGCCCCCTTCCACATGCCAGAAACAGATCCCAACCCTTTTCCAAATCTCCTTCTTCTCCATTCTCAGACCACTACGAACACTGCCCTCTCGTACAACTATAAGCGCGATATCCCTGGATTCAATGTACTTATTACGTCCAAGGTAGAGTACGCGAGGCATCTTGTCGCTGGATCTAGCAATTAGGGCTTCTCCGATGGCTTGCTGCTCTTCTGCCGCGTGTGCTAACTCGGGAACTCTACATTCGATTATAGGCTCTCCCATGTCATTCATCACCGTGGTGTCCGGTGGCCACTCGAGCGACATGGAGTCACTACAGTCGATCACCTTCGCTCGCTTGGAGACTCGATTCATGTACAGCTCACTCCTCAGGTAGGCATCGCGCTCCTTCAACCCGCTAGGGACGTCTTCCAGCGTGCGCAGCCACGTCAACATTTCTTGGCATCTTGATTTCCAGGAATCCAAGAGCTCGCGTAGGCTCCATGCTTTGCCTTCAAAGTACGCCTCATTCTTCCGGCGGACCCTGACTGTACAAGCTGAAGATAGAAAATGGCCATGTACAACTATATTGTGCAGTCGTTCGGGCACACGGATGTGATTAATAATGCACCAGCTCTGCCCAATTTCGGGGACTGTCAGATGCTGGAAAGCCTGGCTAAGGACTACAGACTGAGTGGTCACTGTTATGAGAAACTGCAGTTCGAGGTCTTCGAGGCCAAACTTTTTCATCTTCTGGATCGATGTCGCCGAATTGCCAAGTTTGTATCCGTAGACTTGCATGATTGCGTAGATGCGGTCTTCGGGGAAAGAGGTCTTTCGGAACCTGGCCGCAGCGTACTGGATGTTTGGGTTTGGACAAAGCATGAAGTCTATGCCTGATTTGTCGATAGCTGTGCGCAGCGACTGGAGCCTTTCTCGCTGCGTTGGAAAGCTGCCATTGTGATCCGCACCTGCTATTACGTGCAGAGCCTGATCTATCGACGCTCTCGCAAGCGCACAAGCACCAGATATATCGAGCAATTGCGAAGAGCTACTTTCGCCTATCCAAGGTCCATTAGTAGTGACAGGTTCGCCCCTCTTGTTCAGAAGAATGGCATGTCGCTGCAATACCGATTCCTGTAATGTCCACAACGACGAGAACCACGGGTCCTGAAGGATATAGGAGAGACTGCCTGCCATCTCCTCGGCTACTTGTATGGCGTCGACGCGTCCTTGGGCAAACTCATACCCGCAGCGCAACAGAGTCTGCATGTGTCTGTTGAGAGATTTGGGCTCATGTTTGTTCAGCCAGACGTATGCCTGTCGAGAGACTTTGAAAATACTAGCCTGCCGTCCAACTTCCTGCATCTTCTCTTTCTCTCGCTTCTGATCAATACAAGCTACGTCGATCCAGAGATAGTCATCCTTGAGCCTGACTTGCTCAAGGAGACGGCTCAGATCCGCAACTGTGAAATGATCCTCGTCGATTGACGGTACTTGCCAGTCGATGCCTTTGACGTGGAGCCTTGGACCATGGGGGACCTCAAATCTGCCCCAAGTGTACGAAAGGATACTGTAATTTGGCTCCGTGTCCGGGCCATAGATATTCCCAGGTTGCCGCTCTCTTGAGGTCATTGAAGGAATATGGAGTAGGCGGAGCGGCCACTCCCGAGGGACGCCGAGCGAGTAGATGTCATACGCCATCTAGGTAGTGGAGGGGGAAATAGTGATTGTGATTTGAGTCAAGACATCGTAATCAGCTGACGTGGGCGCAGCGTATCAGAGCTTCCATTGTGAATCCTACATCCTGCAGCTCTGTAGGGACGCTGCTTATGTAACTCAAAGTGCAGCCACATCAGAGCCCTCAGCGCCGGACTTGCCGGACCGAGGCGACCATTGCCCATCACTACCTAATGTCCCATTGAGTTAGAGACCGCCACTGACACTGCCTCACCTGCAAGCCACATGAACTCCGCTCCACCCCCACGCTCCGGCCGGGGGGGCTTGCGAGGCCAGACAAAGTACGCTGCGGGAAACATAGGTATACGAGGACGCTTGAGCGCGTTACCGTGTCGCTCGTGGCGAGAAGGCAGTGTCCCTAAATCTTGGGGCCATGATAGACGATGACACGCTTGCAGAGACTCCAGGGCTACTCACGCGGGTCCTAAATTGCGGAGCCTGGAATCCTGTTTCTAGATGTCAGATTCATAGAATTCTAGATTACTTGTGGGTACCAAATTTGCCTCTGCTGTCGCCGGACGAATGCCAGGCGGTGGCTAGTCTCGGTTCAGGTGCTGGTCTGGGTTTTGGATGAGGTAGACCGGAGTCGCCAGCCGGTGTTACTTCAACTGCTGAACATTGGGAATGAAAAAGCAGCACTTGGGTCGGGCGACGAGGAAGCTGCGGCCAAGTTCCGCGAGCTGCTGTCTCAGTCCACGTCTTTGATCGAAGCTGGCAATGTAATTGTGCAAGCGCTGAAAATATAGCCACAGTAGCCGCTGTCTTAGCACTTGCCACACCCACAAACCGGTGGCTCATTTCCCAACTGTGGTTCATCAATCCTGCCTATGAAAATCTACATCAGTCATGTAGCCTTCCTAACCACATAAATAGCCTATTGAACGAAGGCCATAATTCCCACCACTCCAAAACCAATCATTCATCTTCAATCCCCGGGATCGTCAACTCAAACATCGCCGCCAACATCCCATAATTCAGCATTCCAGTTTTCATCAACTCTCTCGGCCCGTACCTCCTCATCAGTTCCCCCAACGCCACCACCAAATTGCTCACCACGATATTTAACACCGCTTTCTCCTGCCGGATCCACAACATCACCGGCCCACCCCGAAATAAATCGATTTTCTCGCTGCCCATCGCGTACTCCTCGTGAACAATACGCACGATCAAATTCAGTCTGTCCGTGATGCGCTTCACAAGACGGGTCTCCGTCGCTGCAGACATGGCGGCCGTAGTGCTCGATGGCGATGCTGGCAGATTCATCAACAGGCGAGACTCAGGGACCTGAAGGCGAGTCCTCTCGATCTAGAGTTGTCAAGTTGAGTGGTCGGAGGATCAGGGGAATAGGCAGGGGTATGGATTCTGTGACGGTGAAGCCAAGGCTGTGAAGAGTGCGAGCTTCTTTGATGCATGCTCAGTTGTTGGATGTAGCGGCTGGGGTAGAGGCTTGTGGGTGGGAATGCGGTTTGATTTGACAGGTCCGAAGGCTGTGTATAAAGCTCCCGAATCGCGAATATGAGAATTTTGCATGTAGCGATATCGCGAGAGCCGTCATGTAGACGTTGGGATTCTGTTTTTCCGCAATGCTCGACGGTGAAGGAGATCCATATCTCGAAACCTTGTTTTGGTGGCTCTTCCTCAAAGTCTCGTCTCTCGACATTCCTCTATCGATTGTCTCTTTCTTGAACCTGTGCTACCATCGAGTCTCACCGCACGAATTACATGTGTCGTCTCAGCTTATCGTCTCGCAAAACGCGTTGTCGTCGATGGTGCATGGCTGAGGCTCGGGAAAGCTGAGACCATCACCGTCAAGAGCTCAAGCCTGATTTTGTAATTGACGCAGGTGAAGAGAGGCCTGGTCGAAGAATACACAATAGCGTCACGTATCTAGGAACTTAATCGTTGATCTAGGCATCGCAGGGTATTTCCCGTCTATGTCTTCTTGATCAAGTTGCCGTCACGTCAGCACCAGAGGACGCCTCATACTCCAACTGAGTTGATCTCATCTTGATCACCCAATTAGTCTAGGTTGGAACCATGCAGAAGATGTCACCAGACCGTTTTGAAGAGTTCAGTGTCAGGCGTACGTTGGCGGCGTAGCAAAATGGGGCACCAGGAAGAACATGAGACAGTTGTTTGGTTAGTCTGGACTATGAAAACATAGTGTCTACAGCCTGAGCGCCGCCGTCATAACTAAGGCGATCGTCTACGAGCTGCATTACAGGGGCCCAAGGCGACCAAAGCCAGACTCCAGTAGAAAAGCGACGGCAGCAAGACCTCGTCCATGTCATCGCTACTCCGTTTACAGCGCTCAGAGACTCCAGGTATACGTCGAGATCTTACAGCACATGCCATTGACATTCAATGACGTTTGGAGTACTGCCTTTGTAGTTCCCAGATTCTATTCCAAAATCCGAAATCTTGACAAAATAGTCTCGAGAAATCTGCATGAGGATGATGCCTCTAATATTTCCTTGTTGTCCTTTTGCGATCTGGATGGCGTATTTTGGTAGATTTGGCATCACAGATTGGAAGAATTGCCGGAACGAAATGTTTTCTTGCCAGTAACCTTGGACATCAGGTCCATATATCGCAGCACGAAAATCGTTGGCATTATCATTAGTCGATGCTACGATTGCTGCCGTGGTAACGGTAACTGATCCATCAGAATCGACTATCCAGTCCTTCACAGTGGGATGTTCATCTGTGAAGAGACGGTCTGTAAGTGGAGAAACCTTAGGGCGCCCTTTACTTATTGGGCGAAATGGCAACAAAGTACCCCAAGCTTCTGGTCTGGAATCCTTTTTTATCTCCTGCAGAATTGGCTCTTTGGAAATGGCACAGAAAAACAAAGCACCAACTTCCTCCTTTACTTCTCTAACAAAGCTCAAGGGATACTTTCCAAGAACAAGTTTTTCTTCTTGTGGGGAGGTTGCGGTTTGTTTTAGTTGATTTACATACCACTTAGTTGTTCCAAGTACCGACATTATTGCTTCAGCACGCCTCCCGGTACACTCCCGTTGATCGCCAAGTATTAAAACCTCTTGCTGCGACATGTGAAGTAACGATTTCATTCCAGTCAAGTGTAGTACTCCATACAGAATTCTTGGGCCCAGCGGAGCCTTTTCCATTCGCTCCCGGTCGGGGAAAAAGCTCATGACCGTTTGACTGATTGCAATGATAGCGTCGAAAGATATAGGTACCGCATGGTTCAGTGTGAGGAGCTCCCAGGATTCATTGCAAATCCACATGTCAGGTCGAAGGCAAGCCTCTTGAAGCGTCCAGAGGGATGTAAACCAGCCTAACGGACAATTTTCAGCCTCATTCCAAAGCTGTGTCTTTTGATTTGAGGCTTTGGCGAGTTTCTCAATCCTGTCATTCATGACCGTGTTCTCGAGAACACATGTTTCGGGACTGGCCAGTTGGAGATATTGGTAAGCATACCACTGAATCTCATTTTCTGTTCTTTTCCAGCTCTTTATCTCATTGAGCCAAACAATCGAGCTTGCTGCTCCTGTGAAAATAGCAGCCTGTCGAGCTATTTCCTCTTGAGCTTCTTTGCGATTGTCTTGCGGGATACAAAGAAGATCTAGCCATACGTATGGACATGAAAGTGGAAGCTTTTTCAAATCGTGAGGTAAACTCTCAACATGAAACCTTTTGTTCTGTGGAATGTCCCAGTCGACACCTGGAATTCGAATTGGGGGTTTGGAGTCTTCTCTCCACCGACCCCATGTGTGACTGATAGTGACGTACCGCGGAGTTTCCGCAAGAGTATGCACATCGACTGTGCGCATTAATGACACATTCCAAAGGTAACGTGGCAGCTCTATATCGTGTCTCTTCTTAGGACTTAGCCACGGGCAGGGATGGATACTTGCTGAGATTTGATTGCTCATCTGCTTTCTCATTTTATCGGAACTGAATTTGTAGCCTTCGCCATCGATCAAGTCTCCTGAGATAACGGAGCAGCACAGAGAATGTGCCATTCTTTGGCATGCCGCTAGTTCCGCACATTTCTGACGTTGAGTATACAATTGAAGCCAAAAGGCTTTCGGAGTTTCGGCAGTGTCGAGGCCGCAGAACTCTTGTTGAAAGAGGATAAAAAGCTGTTCATTGTAATTTGACTGGACCTCTTCGGTCGACTTGATGTTTTCGTTCGGCTCAATGCTGTTGCGTGATACATCTTTAATATCGTATATGAGGAATGGAGGGCGCTCTCCTGTCGTTATGTCAAGACTGTGCGAAAACTCCTCTAGTTGCTCCTGAGCTCTTTTTGATGGTGAAGATTTCTGAATTGTGCCTTCCCACCACTCAAGCAGAATTCGGAAACTATTGAGCTCAGCGACAGATAGACGATCAAACAGAGGTGCTTCAAGCCCTTTGTCAGCCCAGGTAGTTTTTATGCTATGCCAGACTTTCAGGCCACTGGAAATTCGATTGTCGGATTGATCCGCATTAATATAAGGACTGGATGTTTGGCTAATTGGTTGTACCATCCAAGAGCCTCGGGATTCTCCATCCCAAGGCAAGGACGATTGTGGCGTCTCCATTCCGACACCATCAGCGTATCAAGTCCGCAAACCCAATAAAGAGGTGAAACACAGAGAAAGGCTCGCGGGACCAAGTTGTGACAGTACAATGTTGCCTTTATGCGGATGCAGCTAAGCTAATCGTGGACCGGAGAAGGCGAAAAGACCGTTCAGCTGGGGAGACACTAGAAGAAGAGCCGAGGGTGACGATATGATACTAGGCGGAGATACTAGGGAAGATGTAAAGGATATAGACGAAGCAGGAATCAGCGGATGTAGTGATGATGAGGCTTCGGAGCGGCTCATAGGAAACGATGTAAAGCAGACGGTGCTACTAATTGCATGCGCATATTTAGCCAGTGGATGGAGGAGACGACATCAGACCGTCATCGCATAACACAGCCCGCAAAACACGAACCTTGTATTGGACCATCAAATTCAGGTTGAAAAACAATCTGCCTGAAGCTTTTGCCAGTTTGAAAGCATGGACTCTTTCTCGGGGCATTGTAGGTTATTATTGTAGGTAATTAGGCAACCGCGAGGCTGAGAAGTGACAGCTGGTCGGATAATACCCCACCCGAAAGATCGGGTAGGTTACCTGGACAATAGGCTTAAAGGCAAGGCCAAAGCGCTCAAAGCCGTCCCTAAAAAGGTGCTCTTAGGGTGTCCTGCTCCAAGGTCATTATCCGAGGAGAGTCCAGTCTTGGCTTCACGCGGCCTACGTGAATTGCCGTACTAAGTAAGGCGCGGACGCTAGCGTCTAATCGGGTAAAGCGTTCTTAGTCAAAATATTCAGAAGAATATTTAAACTCCTTAATATTCCTTGGTATATCTAGGACTTTGCGTGCAGACCTCCGTACGACCCGGGAAATCCAGTGTCTAGTAGTTACTGTATCAATTGTCTTTAGCCACCACTGCACACTTTATAAGCACATGTGAATAGCTCACATTGATTATCACGCAACTTCATATGTCCTCCAAATAAAGACTGCCGAAATATAAATCTAATTGGACTCGAATCGACCATGGCCAACAGCAGCGTGCGGCCAGAATGGCCACTGCGGCTCCTCCACGTTCCAACTATGACATCGCTAGAGAGACAGGAGGGAAACATCTACGGCGGCTTTGTAGAACCAGATTATAGCATTATATCATATACGTGGGGCCGGTGGGAAGTCCCTTACGGGAACCCCGCGCTGGAAGTCCACGGCGTCCCGTGGCGAATTCCTGCGATTGACGACAGCCATTTCTCCGTGACGCAGCTGCAGAGAGCTATCTGGAACATCAGCATCGTCGGGCAGACGGCAGAAGCGATCCACGAATCCAACGTTTTCGTCTGGATCGATATCGCGTGTATAGATCAGGAGGACGAAAGAATCAAGGCGCTTGAGATAGGAAGACAGGCGGCGATTTTCGAGAATGCTAAGAGTGCGTATATATGGCTTAGTCATCTCGATGAATCGGAGCTTCGTAGATGCGACGAGGTACTTTGTCATAGCTCAGATACATTATACCTTCCCATCGGGGAGGAAGAGCTTGATGCCGTCAATATCGACGCCTGGACTGAATCGTTCGTGCGACATCTGGAGCTGCTGTTGCGCGATCCATGGTTTACGTCGCTGTGGACATTACAAGAGATGTACTTGAGAGCTGATGCTCTAATTCTGTCGAAGAGTGCACAGGTGTTAGAAAGGCAAGCCGGAAATGGGAATTCCCTGGCCCTGGCTAATCTGATCATCAATTGCACAACCGTCTATAGCGAATTGGCGCGTAGAGCGCTTAGTGAAAAGCAGCATGCACGCAGCTCAACGCAGACAAAGATCTTGAATCTTATTGAGAGACTCGGTCTCTATCACGGACCGTGGGAGAATCCCTTGTTATTATCTGGAGCAGCTCGACATCGAACGACGCGAGACCCCAAGGATCGCGTCTACGGTATTATGCAGGTGTATAAATTCCGCCTTGGTAGTTCTGCCCAGCCAGACCAAGCCTTCACGCTCGCTGATCTTGAACTGCAACTGGCCATGGCTCATAACGTTCGCTCGGCCGTCGCTGCGCAGCTTTTTGTGCATACAAGGATCATTGAATTTGGCGATTGCTGGCGCATGGATCCTTACTCGAAGCTGCCGCAAGCGCTGCTTTCGCTCGCTGACACGGACCGGAGAAGTTTATGTGAGATATCTTTCGAAAGCTCTCGACGGCCGCGCTTGAGGGCCAAATCCTGCCAACTGAAGGACATTGTTAAATTATGGAAGCAAGCTTCCTCCCCGCAAGGGTCGAATACAGTTCAGACCACACTGCTAGACGTTACGGCATTTAGCGAGGAGAAAGTACCGCCTGACTTACATAAGTTATCACAAGATGATGGTCGTCAGCATGTCCTCAGCAGCCTATTGGTCGATTCACTGAGTGATGAGGTGCGCGTGTTTCTTTTGGGCGTACTAGTCGACGGAGTAGATGAAGACATCGATATGGTAGTGGGTCTTATTGCAAATCCCATGGAGTTGGGAACGACGCTATGCTGGCGGCGCATCGGTATTTGCATTTGGGAATTTGTACCCGAAACATCGTGGGAAGGACCAGACGGACTTTGGAGCAGTTTCGACGGCTACTTGGGTTAGCGATAAGTTAGTTCGATGTCGTCTGAGGCTTGAGCAATGCCATGCATGCTCCTGAGCGCTACCGTAATAGCTACGCTCGTCACTCAACGGCCTCCTTCACCTTTTCCAACAACTTTTCCCATAGGAGACTTTGTTGTTGTAAGCATTATAGATGGTACAAGGGCTCCTATTACGGTGACTCTACTTTCCGTGTAAAGATTTTGCCGGATTAGGAGAGCGGTGCAGTGTCATCGAATCGCCCGTTTTGCGGCTGAGCTGCTGCCTGACTTCCACCTGATAGCCCCTCAGAAATAGTTGCCTATTTCCCTCAGGCTTTCGGGATACAAAGTGAATCTACAATTGTTGAGATCCGCAAATATGCATAACAATTGCTGCAGACCTGTTGGTCTAACCATACTTGGGTTAAAGTGGTTGGCTAAGACCTATTAAGTTAGAGGATGACCGCGAGGCAGCAATGTTGCGCAGGAGCAATTACGACCCCTAGAACAGAGACCGAGCCACAAAGAGGACTACAAAGCGAACCGGTCAGGACCACCTACAGATCTTTATCTCCCGGTCGTTCTCGCCTTTCACAATGCGTGTATCTCGTCAGTCTGAGAGGACCCTAGGAGACGTCGTAAGCACTTTTCTAGGCGTGGATATCAGCGTCGGCTATGAAGGAGCGATGCAAGCGTGGGAAAGCCTTCTCCGAATGACAAGTGCTCCAGAAGTCCACGGTACCAACCTCTTCGATTCTATATCTCGAACAGAATTTATCTCCCTTTGTCTGCTTCGACAATGGTGGTTTAAGTACAAAACAATCGCGAATAGCTTCATTTACTACAGAATGTTCCCGAAGGCTGAGAATAGGCCAGACACTGGACAAATTCCGACGCATTTTATGGATTTGGAAGTACACGGCGCTTGGTATCACGATGCGCTCAGCCTTCTGTTTGTTCGTGAATTTTCGCTAGCCACTCCATTCAGCAAATTGATTGGTACTGTGAGACACAGGGCTGCTGGTATGGCGTCCGTCCACAACGTCGCCCTGAGCTTTTGCATCCGAACTTTGGATTCATGCTCTTCTGTAAGCGAGTCAGCTCCAGGAATACAGTATGCTAATCCTTTGCACGCAAACAAATACAAAAATGCCATCACTGCGACGATTGAGGCATGTCCCTGGCTTTCGGAAGATGACACAAGCGGCTACCCGTATTACTTATGGGATGTTGCAAAGAAATGTACAACTAGAACTGCCGAATCTGGGGAAAAAGCTTATGTCTGCATAAGCCATACATGGGGCCGTTGGCTTTTGGTCGACGATGATACCCAGCAACCACTAAATATGACAGTCAAAGGGGTACCCTGGCCTGTGCCGAGGAATACAAAATTTGAAGTCGGCGAACTTCCATCCCTGCTCCAGAATGCTAATCTCCCAGAATCGTTCGTATGGTTCGACCTTCTTTGCATTCCGCAATGTGGCTACCAAAAACGAATAATGGATCAGGAGATTGCCAAACAGGCGGCTATTTTCGGAGGTTCGACGTACACGGCTGCTTGGTTGAATGATATTGGGACCTGGGACGGTACCCTGCATGCACTTTTATGGCTGAGTAGACGGTACTTTGTAGACACTAGCTGGGGTCCAGGCCTCCAGTTCGGTGAGAGAGTACCAGATGTATTGATCCCACCACTACAAAACTCGCCTGTCGACGGTATGGATATTGAGGAGATAGAAGAAAATGCGAATCGTGGAGCTCATGTGCTCCAGCTTGGCGGGCAAGAGGCGAGCATACCGCATTGGTTTACGTCCTTGTGGACATTACAAGAGTACTGCCTGCGTCCTGACATGATAGTCTTGGATAAAGAATGGTGCCCCCTGACGATGCCAAATGGATCATTCATCCATCTAGACGACCTTGTCGCTTTTCTGCACTTTTGCCAGACCAAGATGGTGAGGTCAACTCGGTTTTATGACTTTGAAACCGATTCAGCCGAAAGGAAGCGTTGGAAAAACCGTACGGAGCGTTTTCGTGAGCAAGATCAAACGTACGCTGATCTGGCTCGGGCAACATTCGCAGGCACAGACGGAGTACATGTCTGGCCCGATGGACCCAGGGAATTGGGCTTGCTGACTGCTGGTGCCAATTTGCTTCACGCGCATCAAGGCCCGTCAAAAATCCTAAGGTCTGGCGATATGAGGGAATGCTCTGGTCGCAGGGCCGAAGCTATTATGTCTGCATTAGGTGCAACGAAGTGGTACGCTGAGAACATGACAGACTTTGATGGTGCACTGGGTCATGGTCAACCTGAAACGGACCTAGTGTTTGCAAAATACCCCCTGAGTTTTTTGAACGAAGTTATGGGAGTGATTGGTTCTGATTTCTTCGCTTCTCAATTCGCACACTGTGATTTCGATCCACAGGAGATCCAGAAAAGCTTAATTCCAACGATGTCTCCCATTGGATCGCTATTGCCGTTCTCGGGAAATCTACTTGGTACCGGATATCAAGTGAACCAGCATATTGAGCTTGAAACTAAAGCGCCCGATCATCCAGCTGTGAAGTCGTGGACGATCCAAGCTGACGGTTCAGTACGAATTCGCAAAGCAGGTATCGTCGCTTCGGTACATCAACCAAGAACCATGTTACTTTCTTGCTTGAAAACATTCAAACCCACGAAGAAGAAGAGGAGGTGGGCAAGGATGGCAATCACCGCCCCGTTACTTCACGGACGAAGGAGTCCCCCGTTGTGGGTTGACAATCAAGAAGAGATGTCAGCAGCCATTGCTATCTCAAGTCAGATGTACTTTGTGTGCCTCGGAGATGGTGTTGTAGAGAGCTATGGGATCTTGCTGCAGCAAATTTCTCCGAATCAAGGAGGTAGTAGAATGATGGTAAAGGTAGGAACGTGGTATTCGTTCAATGTTAGTCGACCTAAAGGAACCGAGGTAAGAGCTCGCTTGCGATCAGAGGAAGACGTGTGTCCAACATCGGAGGTTGATTGGCGAATTATGTGAGCGTCTTGCTTGGCATATTTCGCTAGGGTTGTTAAGATAGATGTTCAGAAACCCAGTGCAAGTTGTAACGACCCTGTGTTACTAGTGGCGGGGAGCGGTCAGGCTTAAGGAGCTATCTATTAAGAGTTAGGGTAGAATTAACTTACGAGAAGAAAAGAGTCCCTTAGATTAGCGTATATAATTTATATTTCAAATAAATAATCGAAATAATATTATTAGTATAGTTCTTATCTTCTTATTAGTATATATAATAATATATATAATATATATTAATAATTAAAGAGTAAAATTATTTAAAATAAAAGTAAGCGATATAATATAAATTAGAAAATTACTTATATTATTTAACTTTAATATATAATATATTTATTTACCTTTAAAATAAATAATATCTTAATAAGAAAAATAACTTTATTAATAAATAAACTTTAATTATAAAAAAACTAGTTTAATATAAATCTTATTTTTAGAAAAAAAAATTAAAAATAATAGTTAAAAAAATTAAAACTAATAATTATAAATTTTATTTTTAAATTTTAAAAAACTTTATTAGAGAATCTAATAATTAGAAGAAATTTTATAATATAACTTAAGATTATATTTATTATTACGTCTTATAATAATAATAATAATATATTTCGAGTTACTCTTTTTATTTAATTTATATTAATAGAAGATAATATTCTCGAGTATTCTTTACTACTAATTAAAAAGATATAAAATACTATAAAATATTAACTTTATTATTATATTATAAAATAATATAATATAAGATCTTTAAAATAATATTAAGATATAAACTTAATATTATTCTATATTATTCGAGTATTTTATATATATATATATATTACGTAATATTTTTTTATATTCTAAATATATAAATAAATTATTAGCGAAAACTTAAAAGATTATAAAAGTTTATTAATAAATTATAGATATATTAGTTTTAAAGAAAGATAAAAAAAAGTTAAAAACGATTATATTAAATTAATACTATATATTTTCGACGTATAAAAAGAATTATATTAAAGACTTAATATATAATTTAAATAATATATATATTAAATAATTTTAAAAATCTTCTATATAGAATCTATAACAAAGAAGCGACTTTCGAATAAGTATATAAAGATTAGATATTTCTTTAAACTAGACCTAACGTATTTCGAAAAATTCGAGTCGATACTCGAGAAAGATCGACCTTAGAACTTAATACGTTCAATATTTTAAATTGATTTCCAAATTTAATTAACTTAGTTATACTCTATCTTAAATACTCGCTTATAATTATAATAATTTATAAAGTTAATTAAGAGAAACTAGACTTTTTACGAGTTTTCTTTTTTTTTCTTTTTTTTTCTCTTCGAGACTTCCGGTGGGTGGGTGCTGTGAAAAATGCCAAGGAATCTTATTCAAATTGTACACGCTAAAAGGCGAATGAAATAAATGCCTCGCTCTGCTAGGCCACCTTTTACTTTACTGTTCTACTGACGCACGGCTCGGTGTTGATAGATTTCAGGCGCTGAAACTAGATCGGTGTGAACGTGATCAACAGTGCGGACTCTCTGAATTGGGTAGCTATTAATGTCTGACTCATTTCTTGTTGAACAAAGCGCTGATGAAAAGTGGCGACGGTTTATACAGCTCTTCACTAATGGAACCTTCTCGCCAGTATTGGACAAAGCCATCTTTGATCGCCCACCCTTACGAGCCAATTTGAAACCGAATGCGATTGGTATACTCGTGCGGCGCTTGCATGTCGTGAAAGGGTCACTAAACCTATGTGGCTTGAAGAGAACGGAAGGACTCCTA
This sequence comes from Parmelia sp. 050094, assembly GCA_018257885.1. Taxonomy (NCBI): domain Eukaryota; kingdom Fungi; phylum Ascomycota; class Lecanoromycetes; order Lecanorales; family Parmeliaceae; genus Parmelia; species Parmelia sp. 050094. The sequence goes on along the minus strand of JAEUBB010000111.1, from coordinate 49,629 downwards.
TACTCCTACTCTAGTGCGAAACTTAAGGGCTGGAACATTTCTTGGGTTGCTCATTCTGCGGAATGGCCCGAGTAGACTGGGGATATAATCGTCAATAGCTGTCCGAGTCTATTCTTTGACTCGGACATTCCGAACAGCATATAGGATTCTTTCAGGGGATTCTTTTAGGGGATTTCTTCACGCGGATACCTTAGGTTCCGTCTGGTCGGATCACTCTTGAGCTCTCTTCTGACGCAGCTTGAAGTGTGATACACTTAATCAGCTTTCTGTTGGATTTCTACCCAATCTTGCGAACATATCGCAAGTCTGGGGATATTTGACATGAATGTTGTTGGAATTGACACGGGATTGATTGATTGACTAGCTAGGGTCGTGCTGGAGGACTACTTATACGCTCCATATACCAATGTGCGGAGTAGCAATGTGCCACTGCGGAGTAGCTACAACATAATGCTGCAGCAAATTTCAACAAAAGTGTCAGAACCGAAGATGAAATTTTTGCAAAGGGTTGGATCAAAAGCACGGGCTCGGAACACAGAGTAGAAGACTTTTTTGTCAAAGTATCTGGTTTCATTCTGAGGTTGCAGTTGGGATGGTTAGCGGGTCTGACTTACATGATTCTGACAAGCCACCTTCACGGATTACGACTCGTATCCAAATCTCACCACTTACTCGGCTTATGTAGATCTTTCAGACATCAAACCCGCGTATACGGCTACGCTTCACCACATACCTAGTCTGAATGGAAGGATCGTTAAGCCTTGTGCAATACTTCAACCCTCTTTTTTGTCAATTCTAAAGAGTTCAACATTCCTATTAATTCGGTCCCGTTGGGGTCGCGGAAGTGAATACCATGGCTCAAGCTAAACAGCCTACCCAACACCGTAACAGCGATCTCAACAGCTATGGCCCTGGCAACTTCAAATGCGGAGCTGAAAAAAAGGTCGCCTGTGATAGATGTAGAGGCCAGAAGCTTCGCTGCATCTGGGTTGACGGAAAGAATGGACAATGCCGACGGTGTGCCAAAGCGAATGTCGTGTGCATGAGGCTACTACCTCGACCTATGGGCCTCCGGGTATTTTCAAATTTTGGCCTCCCTCCCGTCCTTCACGATGCCTATGACGAATACCGAGGGTGTCTCGAGCCCAAGCCTTCTAGATTCGAATTGGAAACCTTCGGCGGTTGTTAATAAGAAGATAATACTGTACTATGAAGAACTGAGTGGATTATCTGGCTAGTCTATATGACCTCAATTTCAAAGGATCAATCAGTCAGTGAAGGTGGCGGCAATGCATGGAGTTGCCAATTGATTTGGATCTGTCTGTCTTTTTGGAGATATAATGACTGTAGCTCTTCCATGACCTCTGTCTCTTCACTAGATCTCTTTGGCAGGTCTTTCTACATTGAAATTTTGACTGGCTTGTCTGTTGGGCAGATTCTTCTACCTCGGTGATCTGACTGGCTTGGTTTTGGTTGTTTGAGGACGAGCCTTCATTGGAATCGGCTTGTAAACCGATTTCGCTAAGTCGATATGAAAATCTGGTGCCTGCGATACGAGCTCCTGAGATAACTAAATACAGGTAGCCTTCAAACACGGCCGTCTTATATAACGAATTGTTACAGCCACAATGATTGGCTCTTCATCCAGTGTGCATAGCCTCATGATCGAGAACGCCAATCCTGCGCGCCAAGACATCTTATACCACGCCCAAGGCGGTAGACGATGGAACAAATGATTTGACCTTTAATCGGTCCTTCGGTCCATAGCCTTCTAAGAGGCTTAAGCGAAGCGAGGTCTGCGTAAGAGTATAACAAAATAGCAATCTGCCTCGTCCGTCGCAAGATAGGGCTAACCGAGAGCCTTAGTTTTTAAACATTGTTGTGAATCGCATGATAGCTGCGCGATGATCTGACAGGGAGAACAAAATCAGCGCTAAGGGCCTGTACCACATAGTCTGACCGGAGATTGCCTCGCTTAGTCTATCATGTGATCCGGTCCTACACTACGGCCGCGATCGATGTAAAGTCATGATCGCTAAGGCATCGACAGTCAGATCACTAATTTTTCCCTGCATTGGAGCCAGCGTCCGGACTTTCTGCTCTTACTGAATAAATGTCACATCGGACTTCTCGATAACCCTTGACACGTTTCGCGGTCAGCATTATTGTCAATCTTTCTCTTTGTTTTCGGGAGAAGTCCTGTACTCGCTCCATCTCATGGTGTTGGCTGCTTCCAGATGTCATCCGGTGGATCTGATATCTCGTACTGGGGTTTCCCTGCAATGTCACGAAAGCAGACGGACCCTGGCCGCAAATCGACAGTCATAATGGGCCAACGATACGAGTGGTGTCATCATTATTGGCTTTAACAAAGGATATCCATCAAAAGGGGGGACAGGCAAGATATCACATGTTGACCAGACTCTTACCTCCGCCGTCTGACCGGAAATGCAATGGGAGCTCCCGTCAAATGCAGGTACCACTGGCTCTCTTCACGGCCACTCGTTATCACCTTTACGAATCGCGTGATCCCAAAGCTGAACGCTAGGTTTTGTAGATGCTACGCCGACCCCTGTTCCCGTCTCATGTCTTCACGGATCTTGGAAGATAGACCGACGTGTGGCTGGTCAGCAGGAATAGGGTCTGATGGTATCTGCTTCGAGACCTTAATGTCGTGCAACGCTTTCCAGCTCCGTACCTAGGTTCAAATATTACGTACTGGCACCTAGCAGATAGGAATCAATTAGCAAATCTGCCCACTCGCAAGTTGTGAGTACACATGATCTTGCCGCAAAAGGCGTCCAGACCGTACGGCGATCGACGACCACGTGCGCGGCGTAATGTCCGCTGCAGTCGTGATACACATCCTCCTTGACAGCAAACAATCCCAGGAACAAACAACCAATCTGTCTATATAATGTCCCCCGTGCTCCTTTTTTCTCCTTGTTCAGACAACTGCTCTCTCCTCAACACTATCTCCTCTACAGTCTTCCCATCCCCGCAAAACAGCATCCCCCACACCCTCCACACCCAAATCACCACCTCCAACATGTTCGCCGCCAAAGCCATCGCCTCCCTCGCCGCCATGGGCACTCTCGCCCTCGTCGCCGCAGCCCCCGCCTCCAGCCAGATATCCATCGCGCTCCCCACCGGCTCCGCCGCCATCACCGCCGCCCCAGCCGTCCCCACCTTCCCCGTCACCGGCATCTCCGACGTCGTCGACGCGCCAGCAGCCAGCGGTTCCGCCTCCGTCCTCAATTCCTGCCCCTTTGAAGTCTACATCTACGTCTGCGACCAGAGTTCCTGCGGCGGTATTATCAACGTCGGTGCGAACGGCGGCACGTACTCGGCGCCGTATATTGGGACCGTGAATGATGGCGTGAGTATCAAGATTGGGACGGAGAGCGGCGAGGTCGAGAAGCCGATTTTGCAGCTCGAGTATACGATTTCGGACGGGCTGGTATATTTTGATCTGAGTGAGGTGAATGGGAATCCGTTTGGTGCGTATGGGTTTTCGCTGACGGATTCGGCGGGGATGGATATGTATTGCGCGCCGCCGGGGACGGAGTGCTCGTGGGTCTTTACTACTTCGAATAACGGGATGGTGTATGCGGATCCTGATTCTGATAGCATCGGAGTTACGCTCTGCGGTTGAGGAGGGGGTGTGGGAGAGATGGTGGCTGGATCCAGCGTCTTCTCGTTCCGTGACTGGGACTTTTTGGACACTGGTGTGGAAAGCGGTGGGGTCTTTTTGCTTTTGTCTGGATTCAGTTTCGTACCACTAACTACCTGTCATTACCTTTCCAAGTCTAGAAAGAAAGCAAACACATCGTTGAGATAGTACTTTGGGGGTTTTTTTGGGGCATGTTTCTGTCAGATTGGAACTTTGCTATTTTTCTCTTTTTTGGAGCGTACGTACAACAGTCTTTACCTATATGTATCTATACAGTATCTCATCTTGACACCCCGTTTATTGCGTTCGATTCATCTCATTATACGTACGTGACCAGAACACCTCTGAAAAGGCTCTCAATAAGGAATATCTGGCGTCAACTCCACATAGCTTACATATAGTGAAGCGTCACCCTAATCTGACTCACGTAAACTGTCAAACACGGCACGATAGCCTTCAGCCGATATGCTGTCATCGGACCTTATCTCTCAAGAATCCTCCAGGTATGACCAGCGAACACCAACATCAGAGGCCAGCGTTCAACAATAGCCCGGCTTTCAAGACCGGCTTTTTCCTCTGGCCCCCTTGTTGGTATTCGTGATGTTCCATTTCAAGGCAGTCTTGGTTTCCATCACCTGAAAAAATCAGCCTGTTCCAATATCAATTATTTGAAGAAGTCAAGAACTCGTCGAGTACCTCGGGAATAAGGTCGGAGCCCATACCGGATCTCGGCACTTTAACTCTCAGCTTTGTTGAACAGTTGATGGTCTCGATGCTTAGGAGCGAGTTCAAGCCCAGAGAGTTGACGAAATCGGGTATACGAGTGGTTATCTCTCGAAACTCCGAGGTGTCAGATGCCAAGAACGGCGTCGAGACAAATTCGAATCGGGTAGACCCCTCCGAATGACAATCCGTTCGGACATCTCCTGGCATCCACGTCCAGACTCCTGCCTCGTCACATCAGTCTTCATCACTGATAATGTACTACTTCCTACCTTCTCACCTCTGGACGTGTGTTTCATGAGACGTAGAAAGATTTTGTGGTAAATATTCCGAGAGAAGTTGCCAAATCAATTGGAGGACCCACACACATCAGAGCCTCAGAAAGATAATCCACAACCGCATTCACTAGTACCGTTACCTGATCAAATTTATCGAATATTGACCCGGGTCAGTTTGCAACTCGGATCTTTTATCGCCTCGCCTCCCATGGTGCCGTGTACATATGCTTCCCCGACTAGGCGGTAGTATCCCTCTGTCGACGGCCGCAAAACGAAAGGCACCATTCCACCTGGGAAAACAAAGACCTTGTCGCCCGTCTGTGTGGACCTAGCGCCAAGCCCTACGTACCCTTTCTCTGTCACAAACAAGCGCCGCAATCCTGCAATGTACACGAAGGATGTTGCGTAGAGATGCAGGTCCCCAGCCATGGCCGCTTCTTGCCAGGTGCAGGTACTCGTACTAGCATTCAGGAGCTCTATGGCTTTGCGAAGGTCATTTTCGTCTTTGAGATAATGGTACAGGAAAGCGAGGAAATGTCTGGCATAGTCCGCGTGGGCAGGATGGGTGATGCCTCCCACGTTTCCGATGAACGTGCGCCATGTTGCATTATCTCTGGATTCTCCGTTGGCATAGGACTCTGGTAGCGTAGCAATTAATTGGAACCAAGACATCAAAACCTGCGGTTCGCAGTTTTCAATCGATTCATGATCGTAAGCCATGCCAGTTTGAATGACAGAGTCCACCTCGTACCCGGCGAGCGAGAGGACATTATGATTTGTATTGAAATCGCTTTCATAGTGGCTAGGTTGCTCATCGCCGCCTGCGTGATAGTTGTGTGGGTTACCAGGCATACCGAGGATTGTAACCTCTTGCCATACAGCGTAATCAGGGACCCATGATGGTAGATTCAGAGTTACTCTCAGGCTTGCATCTTCAACTGTTGACAAGAGGGCTAAAGATGATTCTTGCTTGATAAGGCTCTTTGTGACTTGACGGAAAACAGTATCAACCGAAGAGGAGTAGTCGGGACGAATCAGATTGTCATCCACCTTGCCATGAGACTCCTGGTCCTTATTACTCCTTACAAGACCGAGGAGAGAGTAGATCTTATCTCGCGGATCAGTGGCTTTGAAACGACGCATTGAAGATAGTAGCAGCGTAAGAGAACGATCTGCATCGAGCTTGACCCGCGCACGGCTGTTCTGAATGGTCGACGCAAAGGTCGGCCTCCCTTGACGACCATAGGTATCTTGCATGGCCCTGAAAAAGCCACTGGAGATGAGATACTGACCAGTGCGTCCAATGTCGTCCCAATTGAACATCCTGCAGCCACACACCGCCACTGCGACATCTGCAAGCGCAACTTCTTGTATGACCCATGATCTTTTAAACCACCTCCGCTCGAAGAGCCTATGCATGGATTCCCAATCTGCCGACGGGAAAGGAGGTAAGCCCATAGCCTGCAAAGCATCGGGATTAAAAATATCACTGGTGTTGGTATGTAGACTTCGAACTGCTGTAGCTGTAGCCAGCTTGCTGATTTTTTCCATCAGCACAAAAGCCGGAATAGTGTAATTGTCCTCTTCGCCAAGCCAAACAATTACCAGCCGCGCCTCGCTGTAGACTTTCCCCATCAATTGAACCTGCTCTGCACGCTCAAGAACATTGGACTGGTCAATGCAGATACGGTCGACCCAGAGATACCTGACTGACGGTTTGTCGCGGAGTCTTCTCAAGGCATTGTACAGGTTTGAACTTATCAAGAGAATTTTGCCGTTACATCGAAGGAACTTTTGACCTGATTCGAATGCCCTCAATAGAGAAGAAAGAAAATCTGTTGGTAGGCCCGGATCATCTTGAGAATCATCGCCCCAGCTATACGATAAGGCATCATATGTGGGCAGGGTCTTGAGATTGACAGTATGAATGTCGCACCAGAGATCATCTTCCCAGGACCCCGGCAAAAGTTCAATCAGTCGGATCAGGTCTGGGCTATTCAGGGTATCAGGGCGAAAATGTTTGGTAGCATCGTCGAGCTCTGCTCGATCTTGTGGGAGTGATATGCTCCACATTCTCTGATATGTCAACAAGATTGGCGGTCAAGCCCCTCGGTCCCTTAGCTACAGGGCTGCCTTCCGTTCCGGATTAGCTGCTGCGGCTGTGTATTTTATTTAGGGCTCTTAGTGCCGATCTCATTACTGTTCACTAATAGAGTACAATATTTTAGCATCAGCACTGCCTGCATGCGACTGCGGTCATGGCGGCGCCAACAGCTGAAATGGAAGTTATTATATGGATGCAGGTCCACCGTCACGTCTTGACTCATATTTGCCCACAAAATCTTAACGTTGTTACATGTCGAATACCACGATCCTCCATGGCTGGGTGGATCAACCGGACAACCGCGGGACATTTGACATCATTTCGAGTTGCTTTTTGACCATATTCCTATGCACATGGACATGTCTCCATCTAAACGTACCCGCAACAAAGGAGGGCGAATGGAGACCCATTTTGAGGAAGTTCCGTTGGATGATGCTGACCATACTTGGACCCGAGTTCGCCGTTGCTTTTGCCGCCGGCCAACGAGCTAACGCAAAACGTGGATTGACCACTATGAGAGGGATGGGATACTCCTGCTGGACTCTACGCCATAGCTTCTATGCCAACATGGGTGGATTTGTTTTGCAAGCACGCGACAGCACACCGTTTCCTATCCATGGGCTGCACCTGATCTACCTGTTGGAAAAGGGTTATCTGGACCTTCCAGAAATCACCTCGAAAGAGATCTCGGATAAGAGCAAGGCCAATCTACTTGCGAAAGCTTTGGTGTGTCTACAGACTGGCTGGTTCGTGGTGCAGTGCTTCGGTCGTCTAGCTGGAGGCCTCCCATTAACCACACTGGAACTGGTAACAATCAGCTACGTATGGTGCACATGGAATATCTATGCCCAGTGGCTCAGAAAACCTCTCGATGTCTCGTCACCCACGATCCTCAGATCCAAAGCCAGTATTGCGGAAATCCTGCTCAAAGCCGGTCCTGCCGCTTCCGAACAATATCGTCAAACTCCGTTGGACTTCGTCTGGGATGGTCGTGTTTCATGGACGCTGAACGTACAGCCGTTTTTCCACTTTCGCGTTGATCCACGGGAGAGACCCATGCCGCGTATATTGAATGATAGCCTTCCATGGCTTGACTCTGCCGTCGATTCCGCCGTGTGCGTCTTCGTGATCGTGTTCTACGGCGCTATTCATATGTTCGGCTGGAACCTAATTTTCCCGACTCGAACGGAGAAGATCATCTGGCGTCTATCCGCACTTGCGCTCTTATGCACATCGGCGGCCTTTTGCATTATAGAATTACTGAAAGGCATCTATCGAGCGGCGTACCTCCTACACATCAATAATAAGAAAATGACTTTTAGGTCCGTCTACTATGTCTACGCAAACAAACTTGAGAATCTTGGTGGAGCCAGAGAACTACCTATCCATGACAAGGAGTTTGACGAAGGCGTCGTCTCGATTTGGCAAGTGATTTTTATGGTGCCTTTGGGATTGTTGTACCTGTTCTCGAGACTATACATAATCGTGGAAGCTCTTACTTCACTCCGAGCTCTCCCTAGCGGTGCATTCCAAAACGCACAATGGACCACCTTCATTCCGCACTTGTAAGGACCAAGGCCTACATCTGGAAGGCCACTCTTGCGTCACGGTTACTTCGCCAGTTGCAATCTCCCTGTTCATAGAACGACAGTGCGAGAACCAATGATAAGAAATTATGATACAAAATTAAGAAACTGCAGAGATAGGAGAGATTACGATCCCGTCTCTAACACCTTAGACGCTCTTTGACATTTCTATTTACCATGGAAATTGCATGACGGGCTTATATATCATAATCGTGACGATAGCTCCGAATAGGGAGATTTCTCCTTAAGTGAGAAGAGAGGGAGGGAAGAGATATTTTCACAATTTTGAGAGCATGGATGACATGTGTTCACAACTTGAACACGACCGCTGGTGGGGTATGAAAACGCATACTCTGTACGCTAAAGTATTATACCATCTTTGATCTCTCGCCTTCTCCCTCTCTACCTCCATCGCGCACTCACATCCTCCGCCCCCTTCCCAAATCCGTCACATCAACATACGTCCTATCTCCCGCTCACAAAGGCTACATTAATCTCCCATCCTCGCAATGGCGAGATCGCTCGCCGCATACAACATATGCTCTCCGGATATCTATCGTCGCTGAAGAGCTCAGTGCGTTGCACGATTCCAAATTCGACCAATGATTGATCATGGCGCCGTGCTTGGGGGTAGCAGCGATAGTGGTAGGTAGTAGTAGGGTTGGGGTGGAAAGACTGAGGGTTATAGAGAATTTTCGAGTTAAGTACAGGAAGTTCCTGATGTGCGCTATCTATACCGTTTCCTGAATTCTGCTTTCGCCTTGCCTTTGTGCTTCTGCCGCCCCTCGCTTTCGTCGCACGGACCGCCATCTTTCGCGCTTGAGCAGCCGACGATCCTGCTCGCTTCCCTTGTTTGCGGTGGAGCTGAACGACCCGTCAGCTCCCTATGTGCATGTTGCTGTGTTCGAATGGGACATGTCCGATTTATCAAATTTGTTTTTCAGGATCCTGGAATACGTTGTGAGCTGACGATTCTGACAATGAGACTGGGATTTACACTACCCCTGCTGACGCTTTGTCAACAACTTTGTCCTGCAGTCCTAGCTCCACAATACTGTAGCCGCAGCTACCTTTTTGGTCTCTCCGTTACAGAATCATCAGGGTCTTGCAAACACAATGAGACACCCAAGCAGCCAGAAAAGAGCTACAAAGAGCAGATGGAGTCTACTCTTCAGAGCTCTAAGAGGCAAGTGGTGACTATGGATTACATGGCAAATTGTCTTTCACCACAAGATCCAAAACCAGCTCGCGCCCTTAAGCGTCAAGATTACCTGACTAGTTCTTTTCTAAGCCGTAGAATAGTGTAAAATCATTGAGGCACCCCAATAATCAATAATACCACCAGCTCTATAAGTATATCCATAAACCCCCCTTCAACGTCTTAACCAGCAGCCATCAACGCACTCCTACCCAGCTTGCCACAACTCACGATCCTGTCTTTACCGAGAAGTGCTACAAAATTCAGGTAACGCGGGCAGACTATCATGAATACAGACAGTCCCGAGAAGTTCATGACGTAGTTTTGCAGGTATCAACTGGAATGAATTTCTGCCTCTAGTCGTATGGGTTGAAATTTGCTATCTTCAATCGCCGCTGATTTTATTCTACCGATGTTTAACCGCGGCCACGCCACGGTGTAAGCGTGACATGCGGAAGGAAACTTAACCGAGACAGGGATCAAGTTGCCAGAATTTTGCCATATCTCCTGAGCTTCCAACAGAGCTCGCCAGAAGCAACACTTCCTCTCCTTGATACCAGCATATCCCACAGTCAGCAGCACTCGACTTTCTTCGTGCCCATGCACGTAATGGCGCGACAGTCTCTCCTTTACGCCCTCCTCTCTCTTGCCTTCTTCTCCCTCTCCTGGGCTCTCAAGTTTGATCTAGCAGCACACACAGGTAGAGAGAGATGTATACGGAACTTCGTCGCAAAGGACACATTGGTACTAGTAACTGCCATTGTCGACGGGCAAAAGGGTGATGGGCAGCAAGTCAACATGCATGTCAGTCTCCCGGTGGCCCCAATTGCATAGAGGGACACGAGTGCTGATGCTACGTTGCTGTTGCAGATCAAGGACGCCGTGGGCAATGAGTACGGAAGGCCAAAGGACATCGTGGGAGAGACAAGGATGGCGTTCACATCACACGCGGACGCTGCTTTCGACGTGTGCTTCGAGAACCAGCTCATCTCGTTTCGTAAGCACTGCCCCCAGATCCGTACGTGAGAATATGCTAACGAGCGATCTAGGAGGGGAAAGCCCATCCCGCCACATCGAATTGGACATTGATATTGGCGCTGACGCCCGAGATTGGTCTGCTATTCAGGCTCAAGAGAAGCTGAAGCCGGTCGAGACGGAGCTGCGGCGCATTGAGGAGCTGGTGGGCGAGATTGTCGGGGAAATGGACTACCTCAGGACGAGAGAACAGAAGCTTCGGGACACCAATGAGAGCACTAATGAGCGTGTTAAATGGTTTGCTTTTGGGACTATGGGAATGCTGGTAGGGTTGGGTGCGTGGCAGGTTGTGTATCTGAGGGCTTATTTCAGGTATGTCGCTCGTGCAGCTATTGTGTCAAGTGCAAGAGCTAATACTGACTCGATGTTTACAGATCGAAGCACTTGATTTAGACCATGCTTGCAACCTGTATTCTACCTTATAATTCAATGCACAGCGTTATGAATTCTTGTCAACACACCCCGATTATAGACTCGAGGAACAAACCTGTTAGTTCACAAGCTCAAGTCTTCGTTCACTCCTCCATCTCATCTCCTTCCACCTACAGCGCATCCTACCTGCTCATTTGAGGAGTAGCCTCGCGCAGGATCAATCCTCGTCTACCACACAATTTCACCACCTCAGAGCCTTTCGTTCTTCTTCACATCCTCTTGGTCTTCTTTTCTTAGTCACCCTCTTACTTTCGCATCAAAGTGTCGATTCATTGACTGGCTCACCTGTCAGTACCGATTAATTCCAAAATCACCTGATCCTCTGTGGCTCATTTCGAATACTTCTTTTCTACTTTCATTGGGGCTCGGTCTCTTTCCACTATTGTCCACCATCCTGAGGAACCTCCCTTCAGTATCTAGGGTTCGGGGGCCATTTTTCATTCTGCGTGCTTCTCTCCACCCTCATTGACACTCGGTTCTATCTCACCTCAGCTAACGATCCAAGGCAATCTCCGAACATTCAAATATCAGGGCTCACTCCCTCAACTCTGCAAGCCTCTTCCTCTTCACGACCATTGACGCTCGATTCTGTCTCACTCTTGTCATCAATCATCAAGAACCTTCCTCCAATCATCTAGTATTACAAGACTGATCTCTACCACGATGCCTCCCAAATCAGACAAGTCTACCCCGTCAAAAGCGCGCCCTGAGCCTCCCATTACCTATGAGCTCGCTGTACCCGATCTCAAACCTCTGGCTCCGTACGTCACAACTTCCACCCTTGGACCTATGCTCTGAAAACAATCTGACATGCCACAGGCTTCTGACCACCAACATGGTGGACGTCTTCGTCGGCCCCAAGCGCAAGACGTTCCGCCTCCACGAGAACGTCCTCTGCGACCGCTCCGAGTACTTCCAAGCCACCTTCCACGGCGAATTCGCCGAAGCCCAGTCCAAAGAGCTCTACCTCCCCGAAGACGACCCCGCCGCCTTTGAGCTCTTCGTCAACTGGCTCTACGGCGGAGACGCGGCCGTCAAACCGCCCAAATCGGACGAAGAGCTCCAGTCCTTCCTCGCCCTCCTCGCCCTCGCCGAGAAAATCCTCATCGATCACCTCCACAACCTCGCCGCCGACCACATCCGCGCCTACTACCGCTCCTCAAAGGCCCGCGTCCAGGCGAAGGATCTCGCGTTCCTCTTCGAGAACACGCGATCCCATCTCCTGCAGCGGTGCCTGGCCGTCGTGGCGGCCATGCAGACGGTCAAGGCGAGCGCGAACAAGGGACTGCCGGGCGATTACCGGGAGCTGGTGATGGGGGGCGGGGAGCCGGCGGCGGCGTTTGCGAAGTATTTGCTCTATTCGGAACATTGT
>JAEUBB010000111.1:9956-37150 GCA_018257885.1 Parmelia sp. 050094 | reverse complement strand
GAGGAGGAGGTGGTGGTGGTTGGGGGTGGTGACTTGGAAATGCAAAGGGAAGCGGGGGGAACAGCAGTCGTCGTGCGAATGGAGGTCTCTGTCTTTTGGACTCAGGGCTGCGTGAGTGCGTGCGGCGAGAGGATCGCCGGAGGAAATCTTTGAGCGGAGGCGCGATGTGCGCTTTTGTGCAAAAGTTGCTTTGGATCATGCGATGATGGGGGGCGGTACGATAGCATGGGCCTGGTTTGGCGTCTGGCCGTGATGGCGGATGCTCTCCTTCTCGTATGGGTAAGCGCGCCAGCGCCACTAGATATGAATGCATAGTTTGTTAATTGTTTGCTTGCTGATGTGCTTGCTGATATGCTTTGCATAAGACGGGAATGGGGGGGAGTGGAGGGGTGTTGGGTTTTTTTTCCCCCCTCCCTTTTTTTCTTTGCGGGTGTGCTCGTGCTCGTGCTCGTGCTGCGTTGTCCATTTAAATAATAGAGTAGGTAGAGAGAGGAATCAGTGGGGGTGGTGGTGGGACGGGTTCGAGGGACCGGGCGTTCGGTGCTGGGTTGATTGTATGTATATGGATTCGCTTCGTTTCTTCGTGTCCATTACGCACGCCTGCGTGAGTGCGTGCGTGCGTGCGTTGCATAAAAAGGGGATGAGAGAGGAGGGAGGAGGGTTTGGTGGGCAGGACAGCCTCCTTTTCTCCCTTGCGCCTGATGCTCTTTCTGTGGATAGGCGAGCGGTTTCTTCTTTTCGTCTTGGAGGGCAGACGTGCGGGTGGGGAGGAGGGATCGAGGGATTTGTATGTGTTGGCTTCTTTGTATCAACGACCTACCTGTCCTATCCCTGTTTGCGTGCTTTGGATCAGACGGGGAACGGTTTGAGGGGTAGGATGGTCCTATTCTTGTCTTGTCTTGTCTCGTCTTTGCTTTACTTGCTTGTGTGCGTTTTCTCTTTTGCTTTGGGACGATGGGCGAGAGAGAGGATGAGGGGGGGTTGGTGGTAGTGCGGTGAGGAAGGATTGAGGGGTTGGTGGTAAGGATGCTGGAAAAGATGGGTGGGTGGGAGTAGGAAGGGAGGGAGGGATGTTGCGGGGGGGAGGGAAGTGATGGGGGGAGAAGAGGAAAGAGGAGTTGGAGGGTATGCTGTAGATTTGTTGGTTCCGTTCATCTATCTGGCTATAGGCAGTATGCTCAAGTTTGGCTGCTTTTCGCTTCTTCTCGCCTGGGGTTCTTGGGGCCACGTTTGCGTCTACTGGTTTCTGGTCTAGTGATTGGGATTGGGTTGGATTGCTGTGTAAGTTTTGCATCGTCGCTTGTTGGACTTTGCGGCCCTTGTGTCGGCCCTTTGCTCGAGCTCCCTCTATTTATTTTCGATATTCTGGTCTTTTGAGATATTATTTTCTCTGCTTCTTCTCATCTTTTCGCTCTTTCTTCTCTTTGCTTTCCGCCTCGTCGGAATCCTCTTCTTCTTCCCCTTTTCCCTTCGTGCCCAGGAACGCACCATACGCTCTTCCACTCCTACACCCACACTCTCCGACTGATAGTCAGATACGCCGCGTCACCAGCGCCCACCACTCCTTGAATCGCTAGAATTTCAGTCATCCTATGGATCCCATTCTTCCTTTGGAGATCCCCGGGGACTATAGTAACCGTCTATCCGGCTTTGGAGTCGCTGGCTCACCAACTCGTCGCCAACACTTTCGGCCAACACTCGGGTTTGGGAAACGCCCAGAAGGCTGACAATTGCGTCCTTATCATTAATCCGGAGGCCTTTGATCTCGGTCAAGGGCTCAAGCCATCCACCATTTTCGAACGTAAGGATGTAGATGGTTCCGGATAATCCCGTGCAACGGTGGGATCCCTTGGAGTGAGTCACGCTGACTGCGGTAGACTTTAAGGCTCAAATGGTATTCGCAATGCAGTCCACTGTGTTAATTTCAAGGATCCGCATCTATTTGGGGATTTGATTGGCTATTCGAGTTGTGGACGGACAAAAAGATGAGGTAATTAGATAAAACCGAGGCAATTGAGCACAATTCAAACAACATTTGCAAAGCAAGGAACTGCAGCAGAACCAACTAGAAGTATTTCTTCGTCAAACCCAAACGAGCATATTGTTAAAGAAGACAAAGAAGGTTCCAGGATATTCAGTAGTCCGCTGAACTTGATCTTGGCCTTTCAAGAAATAAAGTGTCTTACATTTCGCAGTGATAAGCCACATGGAAATTTTACTACCCATGGACCTGAGCAAGGATAGCTTTGAGCAGAATCGAAGTTGCACAAGTTTTGTGCACGAGGTACTGACTTCTTCATATGGCACTCGGCTACTCTGTTGACTTATTCAGCATCGAAAGCACTGATTCTCAAATATTGCAAAGATCCAAACGCCCAATGCTCACCCCTTGTAGTCTTGCAAGAAAGATGCGACGCTCCTGGTGAGTGCTGGAGGGTTTGCGGATCGGGCTTTCATGGGTAAAGCCGAGGATTGTTTTTGTTGACGGGCTGAGTGACCTCAATGTGTCCGTCAGGGTGTGAAGACCATGTGCCGCCCCGTGCCATCGTGCTGCATGTTGTTGGACGGGTGCTTTTGTCGCGCGGCCATGAAGACTTCTTGTGTTTATCAGAGTGGCTCGACAGTAGGCATTAATGCTATTAAGAGATGTTGTTACTTTGGTACACCCAGGAACCATGACACAAACACTTTGAGAATGACCAGATTCCACTCCAACTCTTCTTCCTTGTCCTTGCAACGTACCAAGGTATATGTCCTCTAGTATTATCTCAGAAATCTGCTTGCTCAGGAGATGTGCTCTAGCGCACGGAGGCATTTTTGCATTCTCATTTTACTTTGAAGGCCTTGAAATCTGGGACGAGAAATACATACCACCTCATCATCGTACCAAGTCAGAGAGGATGGAGGACTACAAATGAGAGTAGCTCAGCAAGTGCAAAGTTGCAAAAGTCAAACAAATTGAGTCATATTGTTTTAAGTGATCAATAGAGCCATACTGGCATATAAGGCTGTTTTTCATATAAGATACCCTCGTGGAAAAAAACACTCAACACCATATAAAGCACAAGCCATATTAATCCATTGATACGATAATGGGAAAATCTATATCGGTGACGATCTCCCCGGCGCATGATCCTGAGCATCATTGAGGGGTTCATGGATATGGGAATTCTTGGAGGCAACTAATGCGCTAGTGTAATTACATTAAATACGAGCACATGTAATACGAGTAGATGCTAGCCAGATGCTGAGGTCATTTCCATATCAGTCACCAATCCACTCTACAACGAACCACTTCCATTGTGATTCTGAGCACAGCATTCCCTTTGACTCTCATCATGTACCTCCTCAGAAATGCACCACGCTCCGCGCATGCCATCACTAGAGTATTCAGGCCCTTATCTACTTCAATTCCCCGCACCTATCCCAAACCCCACTCGAATGAGAATGCGTCAGAATGGCAAGAATCACAAAAGTCCAAATCTGATGGACCACATATGACCAATACAAACTCTACCATTGCCAATGAGATGCCCAGCGTCGGCGCCGACAAGGCTCCTCCTGAGCTGCTCACCTCCGTCGACCCAGACTTTGTTCCAAAAGACTCAGTCCCAGAGAACACAGAGCGTATGACAGCAGGCACTCAAAAAGGTGCACCCGAGGGCGGTGTCAATGCAGAGCTTGAGGTGGGCGAGATGGAAGGAGCCAGCTTTAAGGTGGAGCCTTTAAGGCGGACTGGCGAAGATGGAAACACCATGCGCGCTAGGTTGTTATGTCCGTTTTTCTATTCCATCTGGCCGACATGGGCATGCAGGGACTGACTCAAATCCGTCGCCTCACAGATCAGAGCCGCAAGAGGGGAACCCTCGAAAGTGATCTCCTCCTCTCCACCTTCGCCGACACCAATCTCGCCCGCATGACCACAAAGCAGCTCCAACAATACGACCTCTTCCTCGATGAGAACGACTGGGATATCTATTACTGGGCTACACAGGAACCGACACCTACATCCTGTGAAACCGCAGAAGGTGGCAACCCCGACTCGTCTACACCGGCTGCTCAAGGCAAAGCCATGGAAAAATCCGAAACCGATGAGTGGAGACAAGGCGCGCCGAGGAGCGGTGAATGGGCTCAGACTGTTGGCACGTTCAAGCCTGCTTATAGACCCGTGCCCCAGCGATGGCAGAATAGTGAGATCCTGGCACTGTTGAGGAAGCACGTTATTGATCGAAGCGCGGGGGGCGTGCACGAGGAACCCAAGGCAAAGGTGGAAGGGAAGGGACTAGAACAAAGCGTGAAAGGAATAGGGGGAGGTGGACTGGGTAGAATGCCAGAAGTGCAAAATTTTGACGTTTAAATGGCGCTACTTATCATCTGATGTGTAGGGATCTACAGCAATAGTTGTCGTATCGAATTTGAGCCAGTCTATCGGCTCGTAAGCCATCCGCCGGCGCCCTCCCAGCTGTGTCACAAAGACTTCTTTCAACATCTTTAAGAGACTCGCGCTTCGACCTACTATGATTGCGACTTCATTGTATTGATTGAATTGTGATTGGGTATGTCTTCGCTTGGAGATTCTCTTGGCTGCATTCATCGAATAGCAACATTCCTCGCGGTTGGCCCACCAGCCACCAAGTCTGTTTTCAGGCAATACGCTAGGTCACATCTACGAATAGCTTGGTATACTCTACATTCCCGCAATGGCCAGATGAGATGTTTATATGTTCGAACCCTACTTCTATTTATTCCTTTCTGCTCGCTGTCCCAGTTTGAACGAATATCTTGCAAACAGGCCTCAGCACTCTCTTCTTCCGAGCTGAACCATTTATATTCTTTTCACAAAGTCTTTTGAGACTTCTTGTTTGATCGCACTATAAAAAGTTCGTTTTACCGGATGCATGCAGCCAGACACAATGCTGAACATGGGCTACTACCGCGCGACAGACAAAGACTTTGGTATTACTGCTGCACAAATCGAAGACCCTTGCGATGACCTCTTTGAGCAATGGCTGAACGAAGATCCAACCCCAATCAGCGATACGGCTGATGGATCTGACGGTCTTCATGATTTCGATTTTCCAGTCGATGATGAGACGGTGTCGAGTGGAAGTTATTCTACCGGAAGCAAGACTACTAGCCTTCCTTCTTCTCAACGACCACCTACAGCTAGCCCCCGGTTTCCATCTCCTCAGCTGACTCTGCCATTGCGACATCGTCCTTCTCTTACTCGATGCGAGGCGCCGAAGCTCAAGGGTGCAATCTCCAGCAGCGAGCTTCTTAGCCTAGAAGGGAAGCTGTTCCACAAGAAACGCCAATCAAAGGCTCCATCAATATCCTCCTCCTCTTCTTCAGCTGTACCAACGCTACGGAGAAAGGCAAAGTTCTGCGCTCCTGCACCGGAATCACAGCGTGGCAGATTGCAAAAAGTCTCAAAGGCTCCATCAAGCGAGATGATGCGTCCCTCATATCACTATCGGCAAGAGATGCCGGGGTGTCCTGAATGGACAGAGCGATTCGAGCAGATTAGTCTTCAGACACCAAACAATACCCCTCAAATGTCACCCCCACGGGCCAGAGGTAGCTTTCGAGATGATAGGCCTGCCAACATTGTGACTTCAAGTCGTAAGTCCACACAGCAGCATCAGAAAGATGCCATGAGGGTTTCTGATGTCAACTCAGAGGCACCACAAGAGACATCTACCACTCCGCAGACATCTTTTTTCAGACCTCATCCCAATGCATCTGTTTTTCAAGGCCAAATGAGCGATGCTGAGATAAACGCCATCCCCTCAACAAGTGGCGACGTCGAAACCAAGGACAAACAACTGGACGGCGAGGACGAATATGCGCGACGACTACGTCACCCGCCATCGTGGAATCATGTGCCCATATCTCCACTTGATCTCGGCTTCTCAGCCGTGTCGCCAAACCACATTCAGCCCAGCTGGTTGCACCGTCTTCCAGAAAATGTCAATGTGGGTTCCTACCAACACAACGCTAGCGCCACACCTTCTACGCCAGGAATCGCACAGCCGTCGTCAGACTACACGAGTCAAGATTTCCTCATCCAATACGAGCCCTATATCCAATTCGTCAACGAAGACCCTTCGACCGGCTATGCCGTCGTGCCATCGAATCCGTTACAATCGCCAGCCACGGAGGAAATACCCATAGCGCTCTACGGCGACGATGCACCAGACTTGACCGGAACCGCTCGCCCTCACACTCCACGGTTACGCTCCCAATCGGTTTCCCCACCGCTCCACTCTCCCACCAAATCTCACGGCCGGTCCAAAACGCGCAACCATAAGAAGACCAAGTCGGTGGGCCAGTTGAAGCAACCCAAGTCATGCGGCACGCTCAAAGCGGCCAAATCGTTTGGCAACATCAAATCGCCGAAGTCGGCCGGGTCCACCTTTGACAATTTTGTCAACTTCACGGCGCATGATAGCGATCGGATTCTGACGGGGGTTGCGCCGAGCGGCAGCTCGAAGACGAAGGCGAGGAGGGAGCAGGAGGCTAATGAGAAGAAGAGGAAGTTGAGTTTGGCGGCGATCAAGGCGATTGAGGAGGTGGGGGGGGACGTTAATGCGGTGGAGATGTTGAAGGCGGAGTTTGATGATTGATGGGGTGGGATGGGATGGGATTGGGGTTATGCTACAGAGTAATATATTTCGTTGGTGCAAGTCATGGAATAATCAATGTCAAGGTTCAATCGCTGAGTACATGGGAAACGGAACGTTGGGATTGGATTCTAAATCTACAAGTACGTGCAAGCCTTTTGTATGGTAAGGTATCACGTATATAAGGCTGTGCCTTGTGCCTTGTTATGCCCTGTGCTTGATCTCATGCATGAATTAGCTTCCGGGCTGTGCCGAAAGTGCGGATAGAGCCCCCGAAATGGAAGCTAGAAAGCGGATACTGATGTCATTTTCCAATTGGCATAAGGTACCTTACGTACCTTACCTTACCAGGGTACCTTAGCGACCTTGAGGTATTGTATGATACTACGGTGTCCAATTTATGTCAAATGCCATGTCATAATTCACTAATAAGGACGTATGCATATCTTGGCTTCCTCGGAATCAGTGGAAAGAAGTCTCCGGTCAAGCATCCGAGCTCTTCGTAATCATTGGCAGCAGTCCCTCTCTCCTGCTCCCTTGTGGCAACTCTTATGCCATCCCCACCCACCCACCCACCCACTCGCTCACTTCTCTCTTAATCTCTCATAATCTCCGAGTGAAGATGCGAGTCCTTCACTCTACCTGTTTCCTTGCTTCATTTCTTTTACATACTACCTATCTCTTTTCCCATTACGCATGACACAAGGAACTTCACAAGCCGCAGCATTCAAATCAGTCGCTTACCTTGAGACTGGACATATGAATCACAGCTAAACTCATATCTCCTCATAGTCCCATGATGGAAGCATCCTCCTCCACCTCAGAAGAAATTGACGCGGGTACCAACATCCTCCCAATACCACCGGCACTCGAATTTCCCTTCCCCCGAAACAGCATCGAGTCATCCCGCGCCCCGTCTAAAGCGCCATCAGAGACAGTCCCACACCATGCTTCGGCCCCCAGCACGACTGCACCTCCCAGAAATGGGACACCAACGCCATCCAACATACCGGCGACGCCAGGTGCTGAGAGGCCACCTAAGGCCCCTCGGCCACAGGCGAAGAGGAGGTTCAAATCAGAACGCCCTATATCACTACAAAGAAGGTCGACCTTCTTGAGGCCGCGAAGGGTAAACACTGGGTATGCGCCTACGCTTCTGAATACCGCTGCTGGCGGGCACACGTCCGAGGATGACTCGTCCTCTTCAGACGATCAATCGGACATGAAGCTGGCCCCGAGGTCATCGAACCATAGTGGTCGATCACTTAGCGCCAAAGGACACACCGGAAGGGTACCTGAAGCAGACCAAAACAGCAGACGAAGGTCTAGTGGAGGGCAATTTGGGAAATTCTCTGTGGGCAACGATAATTACAAAACAAAGGGGAGAGTGTCGAAAAGGGACGGACGCCTCAACATCAGTGTCAACGAGACCAACAATCATGGGTATCTGGCGCATGCACTTGGTGCAACTCTTCAACACCATTTCAAACGACGGGATGACGATGAACCAGAGCTGGAGCAGACGCTCTCACCATTACATGAAGAGGATAGTACAAGCCGACCAGATTTGGTAGCCAGGCTGTCTGCCCTTTCTGCGTCTCCATCATTCAACGAAGACGCTTCGAGACCACAACTAAACATTGTTATCATGGTGATTGGGAGTAGAGGGGACATACAACCCTTCCTAAAGCTTGGCAAGCTGTTGAAAGAAGATCATGGACATCGTGTACGAATAGCGACGCATCCTGCCTTTAAGAAATTTGTCGAACATGATTCGGGTCTGGAGTTCTTTTCCGTTGGAGGTGACCCGGCGGAGCTCATGGCGTTCATGGTCAAGAATCCTGGCCTGATGCCCTCTGTCTCTACTGTGAGAGCGGGCGAGATTGGCCGAAGGCGAGACGCCATGTTTGAAATGTTTCAAGGGTTTTGGAGAGCATGCATTAACGAGACAGATGACGAGACCATTCCAGCCAACCGCAAAATGATGGAGGACAAGCATCCGTTTGTTGCGGATGCCATAATTGCCAATCCACCCTCCTTCGCACATGTTCATTGTGCAGAACGTCTAGGAGTTCCCCTACATCTAATGTTTACATTTCCTTACAGTCCTACTCAGCAATTCCCGCATCCTTTAGCGAATATCAAGAAGAGTAATGTTGATACCAATTACACTAATTTCATGTCATTTCCACTAGTCGAGATGATGTACGTTATAAAGGTGCACTTCTGCCGACAAAATGATTGCTGACAATGCCAGGACGTGGCAAGGACTAGGGGATTTAGTCAACCGCTTCCGAGTAAAGACACTTGGACTCGAGCCAGTCTCTACTCTATGGGCGCCTGGACAATTGTTCCGATTAAAAGTACCCTACACGTATATGTGGTCACCCGGGCTGATCCCAAAGCCAGCGGATTGGGGCCCAGAGATTGACATCGCTGGTTTCGTCTTCCTCGATCTCGCATCTTCCTTTAAACCGCCAGAAACGCTGGCCAAATTCTTGGATGCTGGCGAACCTCCTGTTTACATTGGCTTTGGCAGTATCGTCGTCGATGATCCTGACAAATTCACCTCTCTTATATTCGAAGCAGTCGAAAAAGCTGGCGTCCGTGCGCTTGTGAGCAAAGGATGGGGGGGTCTGGGTGACGAAGGTAACACACCGGACAATGTTTACATGCTCGAAAATACACCCCATGACTGGCTCTTTCCTCGTGTTAGTGCAGTGGTACATCACGGAGGAGCTGGGACAACAGCGATTGGCCTAAAGTGTGGGAAGCCTACAATGATCGTACCGTTCTTTGGCGATCAACCATTTTGGGGTGCGATGACCGCAAGAGCGGGTGCGGGAGCTCACGAAGCTGTACCCTACAAGAAGCTTTCGGCGGATGCGCTTGCGGAAGGCATCAGGCAATGTCTTACACCGGAAGCCAAAGAAGCGGCAGAGGCGATTGCCAAGTCGATCGCGGAGGAGGGAGATGGTGCCAAAAACGCTGTTGAATCGTTCCACCGTCATCTGCCAATGCGAGGTGATCACTCTATGCGTTGCTCTATCTTCCGTGACCGTGTTGCGGTTTGGACGCTGAAGGGGTCAAATCTGAGGCTATCGGCACTTGCAGCAGAACTCTTGATTGGGCAGAATAAAGTTCAGTGGAAGGACCTCAGGCTATGCCGTCACTACGAATGGAATGACTTTGAAGGGCCTGGTGAACCTTTGACGGGAGCCGGTTGGGCTCTTGCAAATTCAGCTGGTGCCATTGCTAAAGGCATCGGTGGAATGCCTGTCAGATGGGCAAAGAGCATAAGGAAGAAGGAAAAGAGGGTACAGAGACAAAAAGACCGGAGAGAGTCTCAAGGTCAGCGGAGGAGTAGTGAGATCAAATACCCACAATCAAACGGGTATGCTGACAAAAAGCGGGAGGTACAAGATGACGATAGCGGACACGACGACGAACTACCCTCCGGAGGACAGCTTGGCGATGAGAAGTTTCTTCCAGGTCAATCCCATAACAACGCTGAAAGGCATGGAAACGGACAGACTGGCGAGCTCGCTAAGCCAAGAATGAACGATGCTCCCGTCGCTGAAGACTTTGTGACTTCTGATACTGGATCAGTAGGATCCGATGACCACCTAGGTCAAGACTTGGCTCGGAATCTCGCAGAAGATACCGGACAAGGGTTTGCTAAAACGGGCGAAGCACTAGCGAAAGCTCCAATGGATCTCTCCCTCGCCATCGCGCAAGGGTTTCACAATGCTCCACGTCTCTATGGGGATATTACCGTCCGTACTCCTCCACGTATATCAGGCTTCCATTCCGGCCTCCGTGCTGCTGGCTCCGAGTTCGCTTTTGGTGTTTATGACGGTGTCACAGGTCTGGTCTTACAACCATACCATGGTGCTCGCAAGAACGGTGCGGTTGGCTTTGTGCAAGGCGTGGGTAAAGGTATCGGTGGTTTCGTGCTCAAAGATTTAGCTGCTATCATCGGACCTTTCGGGTACACGCTCAAGGGGGTCCACAAGGAGCTTATCAAGGGTCGGCAGCCGACGGCATTCATTCGCAAGGCTCGCATAATCCAGGGAGGCAAGGACGTTCAGGCTCTCGACCAAAAGACCAAGCAAATAGAGTTGACCAAGATCGACGCTGCATGGCGGATCGTATCTGCCATTCAGAAGGAAGACTTGGCGCAAAAGGAAGAGGGCTTGAAGGGACGGGTAGCGTTGTTGAAAGAGAAGAGGAAGATGGGCAAGAACGGTACCTATGAGACTGTGGCGCACGCGAAGAGAGCGCTGGAGACGAAAAAAGAAGACCGTAAAGAGAGAGAAGGCGTGGCGTTGGCGAGGAGTAGCGGGGAAGAGAAAAGAGGAAGCAAGACGGTCAAGAAGAAAGGAAGTCGGTTCATGTCTGGGACAAGGAAGCGTCAGAGCTTGAAGAACAGAGATGAACTAGACGGAAAGGCGAAAGGTGCAGATCGGGAAATCCAGAAAGAGGTGCTCGACTTGGGCGGTGGAAAGGTGTCGATGGACAGCAGTATGGGGAGAGGAATGGACGGTAGAGAGGGGGTTGAAGCGGGTTCGACTACTGGGACCGTGAGCTTGGCTGCGTAGATGAGGCGGGAAGAAGTTGCTTGTGAATGAGGTAGAATAGTGATACCCTTTTGTTTGCTAATGCGTATGATCATTCTCATCTTGAGAATGGCGATTGCTGCTAGACACGCTTGCTCGATGCAACTTAGCGCAGTCTAAAAATGTTTCTATTCGCCAATTGGGTTGGTGAGATCCAATCTCTCATTTTCATCAACATGATCAATATCAAGACTTTACAACATGCAAAAGACCATGTTCCCATCTATCAACATGTTTTGAAATGCCAAAAATGAGACAACGAGGCTGTACTTGATGTTTTGTGATGCGCGTCCCCAACCAGTCGGGCTGTGCTCCTCGAAAATATCCTGGCCGGAAATAGAGTAGCATCCTTGCCGACTGTGCCTCGTGGTTTTGTCCATGTTGTGTCCTCAACCACCCGTCAACTCGAGTCGGAATGTCGGAACTCGATATTCGTGATGTTCTTGTCAGTTGTTGGATATATCCCATGTTGTGCTGCGATAGAATGGTACGAGTGGGGTTGGTGAGGTACGGCGTGTGGAAGTGTGAGTGTATAAATATGAAAAAGCTTGCCGCCCATAGAGACGAAGCACTGTTTCATTGTTTCACTGTTTCATGTACTACCAGCCATCAGCAGACGTTTCGGAATCTTGACAGGGGCTTTTGTGTTTCCTTCTCTGCATATTAAGGTAGCTTGATCTTGCATTTCCTGCAAATAATTTTTCATCAGTCTTCACCATACCCATCATCATGCACGCATCACTCATTTTCCCCCTGTCTCTCCTCGCCGCCTCGTCCTCCGCCCTCGTCCTTCCCCGCCATGCTCCATCCGTCGCCACCACAGCCGGTGGCGACACCCCCAACGGTCCCGCCCCTCTCCACATCTCCCCCTCCGCCATCGCCGACTTTTCCGGCGTCAACTTCCTCGAAAACATGGAGTCGGCATTCTTCCTCGAAGGGCTGCAAAACCTCACGGTCTGGAACACGCACCACCAGTACGACCACGCCATCGACGTCGTCACCCGCGTGCACGCGCAAGAGCTCATCCACGCGCAAACGGCCGAACACATCCTCAGAGCGAACAACGCGCCCACCTTCGCCCCTTGCAAATACACCTTCCCCGTCAGCAGCCCCGACGAATTCTTCGCCCTCGCCAACATCATCACCTCCGTCGGCATCGGCGCCGTCATCAACGTCGTCTCCGGGCTCGCGACCACGGACCCCACGATCGTGCAGGGCCCCGCGTCCATCCTCGCTACGGAAGCCCGCCACGACGCCTTCTTCCGCCACCATTCCGTCAGCCGGATCCCCAACCCCGCCCCCTTCGACACGCGCATCTCGAGCGTCTATGCGCTCAACCTCGCCTCCCCCTTCATCGTCAAAAACTCATGCACCGCCCCCCCATTCCCCATCATCCCGGCCCTCAAGGTAGAAGGGACGTGCAAGACGACGGGGAGCAGTGGGCCGATTAAATTCCGGCTTGATCCGACGGCTGTGAGCGAGGAGGCGAGGAGTGGGAAGCTGTGGATTGGCTGGGTGAATCAGGCGGATGGGGTGGTTTATCGAAGGGCGGAGGTTGATGAGAGGGGGGTGGTGGAGAGTACGATTCCGGAGGGGATGGCGGGGATGGCGTTTGCGGCGCTGACGGGGCAGGATGGGGTGGGGGATGTGGAGGGGTTGACGAATGTGACGGTGGCGGGGCCGGCGCCTGTGCAGATTTCGTGAATGGGGCGAGGGAGGATTTCGTTTCTTCTTGTTCGGCCTCTGAAGGAATGTTCGGATGACGGATGTTCTACGGCATGTACAGAGAGCTTCATTCTTGCGTATACATCCACCGGCCCAAGTCTGTCCCGTGTAAGCATTCACGTTGTAACATCTCGCTACCACAGCTTCGATCCTCCTTTCCACCAATCACACATATCTCGATCTCAACCTCTCTCGAGAACGCAATCGAATCCATCGAGGGAAAAAAAATTCGCACCAATCAGCATTCAAAGCCCAGAGCCTAGAGTCTACCTAGCTTCCCCATCCCCGCATCTCAACGGCCAAGCCTCCGGTATCGCCCACTGGAACCCCGTCCCATCCCGCTCCACCTACCTAACTGGGATACGGTACTCCACTTGGAGTAGCTCGTGCACATGGCACCTTGGCTGAATTTCTGACGGCGAGCGGGGCGATTGACTTTTCCTTCTTCTTCTTTTTCACCTCTACGAGTAAAGGGTCATCGATTGTACGTACCGAGCGTGCGAGGAAGTTATTTTTCGTCTTCGAATCTCGCGCAGGTTCAATTGTTGTGGGCGGGAGTATCCGAACTCTCTTTTCCAGGTACTCTATTTCTATTGCGGGGGCCTCTTTTTTTCTTTTTTTTTTGTGTTCCTTTTTGGCAAAGAAGTCTACGAAATTGGAGGCCCGAAGAGACGTCGAACATGGACACCAAAGCGCCTGCGACCGAGCGGCTTTCGTTAGGCGAGGGGGGAGAGGATCCCGAGGCTGGGGTGGAAAATGTCGGTATCGAGAGGATAGAAAAGGTCTACAGGTACGTTTTGATAACGTGAGAGACGAAGCAAACATACTCATCGCGACCAGGAAGCTCGACCGACGCATCATCCCAGGCACGTAATATGCCTCGATCCCCCGCGCCCAACTAACCGCTCCCAGCATTCTGGACGCTCTACTTCCTCTGCTCCGCCATCCGATCCAACGTCGGGCTCTCGCAGACCATGAACGAAGCCCAGCATCACGATCTAGAAGAGGTGCTGCACCTGACGCCCAAGGAGGTGTCTACGGGCCTCGCCCTCTTCTACGTCTGCTACGTCATCTTCGACTTCCCGTCCAATCTCATCATGACGAGACTGAGCCCTCGGGTGTGGATGAGTCGCATCGTGATTGGTGTCGGCGTCATTGGAAGCTGCATGGCGGCGATGAAGGCGGCGTGGAGCTTGTATCTGCTGCGGCTGCTGCTCGGGATCGTCATCGCGGGCATGTGGCCCGGCATGGCTTACTATTTGACTCTCTTCTACCCTCCATCCCGGACAGGGAAGCGGATCGGTCAGTATTTCACCGCGGCGCAGGTCTCGGCTGCCGTCGTGGGTCTCGTATCTGCGGGCTTCCAGAAGATGGATGGTCTAGGAGGTCTTGTGGGCTTCCAGTGGATGTTCCTGCTGTATGGGTTGGTGGGCATCCTGGTCGGTTTCAGTCTGCTATGGTGGCTTCCAGACCGACCCTTGCCGCCGGGGGAAGTCCCAGACCGGACTGGCTGGCACAAATGGATCCCGCAAAGCAAACCTGCTTTGACCGGCGAGGATGCGTTGATCCATTACCGTGATTTGACCCGGGTCTACCATAGATCGCGATGGGGCGTCAAGGATCTTTGGCATGTAGTCAGCGATTGGCGGGTATGGCCGCTTTTGCTCATGTACTTTGGAGTGGTTGGTGTTGGTATAGGGGTGCAGAACTACGCCACGGTTATCATCCAATCCACGAATTCGAAACTTACTAGCATCGATCTCAGTCTGCTGTCTGCACCGATCTGGATTGTGAGTTTGACGAAACTTGCGTGCATATGGTTTTGCTGATCCAACACAGATGGATCTCATCGCAATCCTCCTAGTCACGCCTTTCTCGGACCGCTTTCATCACCACCGTGCGCTTTTTTTCAGCGTACCCGTCTGCATACAGATCGCAGGTCTTCTCCTGACTACCTACGGAGGTAGCGAAGCGAACCCCTGGCCACGATACGGTGGTCTGCTAATGGTCGGCTTTGGACTCGGTCCGACGGTCCCCATCACCATGACTTGGACCAACGAGATCTTCCAGCCTCGTCACGGCGAAGTTGGCGTGGCGGCTGCTTCCGCACTGGTATCTGGACTAGGGAATCTGGGATCTATCTTGACCACTTACGCCCTCTTTACCGGCTGGCCAGCGGACAGCAAGCCTGGTAGGAAACAGTACCGGAAGAGTACCCTGGTGATGGTTGGCATTCTGTGCTTGTCAATCTTGAGCGCCTTTGTCATGACATTGCTGCTCAAATTCGTCGGGAATGGGTCAAGAGCCAAGCACGTCAGTAGCGGCAGTTCGACGAGTGAGGGTGAGGAAGTAATGATGGACGGAGCGGCCAAACGTGAGCTGCAGGAGAGAGGGTTCGGACGCTTGTGGTGGAGCCGGAGGTAAATATGAGCTTTGGAGATTTACAATTCTGGATGGTGCTGCTCGACCGAACGCGCTCCGAGCACTCAGTGCATGAGTGATCTGAGAGGATGAGAGAGGATCCATCGGATCCTCAATGCGTAATGACCTAGACGGAGGCTGTTGATAGAAATGTAGGTAGAAATTTTCGTACAAATCCCTCAGAAACCTTGTTATGGCAGTCGTCGTCGTCATGCTTAGCAAGCAGCCATCAGACTATGACATCTGATGACATTGTGAAGAGTGGAATCCCATCCGAACTCCGGAGGATTGCCCGCCAAGACCCAGGTACCAGGGTTTTCACCAATCTCCGGGGAAGATCGTCGCTGACGTAAAGCAAAATTTAGCGTCTTTCGTCATCATGCTCGATCATCTGAAAAATCCTCAAGCTTCCGGCGCGCTCACAGAAACTTCGGTCAGCGCATATAATTCCCACGCCTCCCACTTGCTGTCATTTCCTCACTGCCTTCTTCGACATCTCTCTCTCTCTCTCATCCAAAGCTCTCTTCCTCGTCATCAGCATCCGCAATGGCATCGATAATAAATTTGTCCCTACGAGGACTCCAGGTGAGCGTGAATCCACCATCGCGATCGCAGCAGGGCTGACCAAGTCAAGTTCTTCTGGACCCTCCTCATAATGGCCCTGGTCGGAAACATGATCGCCGACGCCATTGGCGGCAATCCCTCAATCGTCAACTATGTCATGTTCGTTTCCGTCTTCGGAATGCTGTCGCTCTTCTACCTGATCGCGGGAACAATCAGCGAGGCCTTTGCCATATCGCCTTTCTTCATGCTCGCTGCGGATGCCCTCAACACCCTCTTCTTCCTCGTCGGGGGCATCGCGCTCGCGGGTTACCTTAAAGTGCACAGTTGCCACAACCGTGTAAGCACGAGGTTCAAAGGTTCAATACGCGTGTCCGCTGACCGTCAACCTCAGGGCTACGTCACGACCAACACAGTCACTCGAGGATCCACCAATGACACGAAACGATGCCAGGAAGCACAAGCCGTGACCGCGTTCCTCTGGTTCGGCTTCGCTACGTTCCTGGGCAGCTTGGTCTTGTCGGGGCTGTCGGCCCGGGGCGGTGGCGCGACGACGGGCATGCGCGGGATCAGAAGAGGTGGGCCGGCCATGTCCCAGGTCTAGATAGATGATTGGTAGGCAGCATGCGCTCATGGTCCAATGCTGCCACCGCTGTATTGACCAAGGGCTAATGGATGCGATAGGTCCCGGCAAAGTCTGAACGAACGACGGCGGTGTGTTTCGCTCTTCTCGACTCCGATACATTGATTCCTTGGCTCGGTGCTGTTCCAATCGCAGTCGCTACTACTCTTGCTTGCGGTCTCACATGTCATAAAGCGATCACGCGAGCGGGCCTTTGGCTCTAATACCTTTTCCGGCGCTGGCAGTCGTCTGTACATACATATAATAAGCGATGAGTGAAATTAGTCCGGTAATTAATAATATAGTTTACGAGAAGCAAGATACATACAAAGCTACCAGTCTCAAGACCCTCGTGCATGGTTGCCATGTATTGCAAAGCACAATGCAATCGGCACAAGCAGTCACTTGACCATGACGAATGCGTGCTCCACTTCCCCCTCTCAAACCCTTCACCCTCATCACCCACCCCCTTCTTCTAATTCCCCTCACTACCCTCCTCAGTAAAGCATCCCGCATCCCTGGCCCCCTAATACTCGAAAAGCCCTGATAGGTAATGCTGGTACGAAGTACCTCTAACCCCCTAACCTCTTACCGCTCTATACGCTATCTACCTATATATATCTAGCGATTTGATGTAAAAATAGATAAGAGTTCTACTTGATAATATATTATTAAAGATAAAACTCTATATAGAAATTCTTATTTTACTCGAAGTATTAAGAGTATTAAGAGTATTTTAGAAAATAAACCTAGCCCTATTATCTAAACTTTTAAGCTATCTTTTAAAACATGAAAAGAACCCAAAAGCCAGACGTCGCATCTCCGGCCACTTCAACACGATTAGTTGAGACCGGCGCTTTCCAAGCCTTTCTTCAATGGAACATAATGCATCTTCTGCTGCGTAACGCCCTTTTCGACAAAAGTAGATCTCTCGCACCCAGGTGCTACCCTCGAGTACGGTAGATATCAGACACGACGCATAGTCCCTCACACTCAAACCGAAACAGAGAAGACATCTACAGATCTCCTTGTTCACTGACCAACTTCAGCATCAATCCGGCAAAGAAATCCTGTCCGAGGCCCAGCGCATCCTCCAGTACCGCAGCATGTGTCTTTTAATTTCTATCTCTGAAGGGTTGCCGTGATTTTGCTTTCAAGATGGGACGCGCCGCGGGCATCATACGCAAGCCTTCTAGCGCAGTCAAACCCTGCGTCAAATACAGCCACGTCAAATACAGCCACGCTGAAGCACAGCAAAAGTTGAATCACCAAAGGTACACCAGTAAATAGCACGCAGCGCTGCGCCGTTTCAAAAGGTCTCCCGTACCCCTTCCAGACTCAACGATCTTCCATCTCCCCGCCAGCTGCCCTCATGCATCCACACCATAGCCTATTAGTAGCGAGAAAGGACTCCAACACATTCCTTCTTGCGGACGACGTGGAGTCAAGATTATAGAAAGTAGCCGTGAGACAATATGCCCGGCGATCAAGATCCACGAAACAGGCACCATATGTGCATCATTCACAAATGTGATATCCCAGAGCTTAGACGTGGATTGTCAAATAAGAACAACTGAGCCATCTCGGGACACACAAATGCAAGAATCTTGCACTTGGAAAACAGGTCTCGCGGGACTACTCCGCTACAACTATGGTATCCATGACCCAAATACCAACGAAAGATCCACTACCATGAAGATAAGAGCCTGGGGAATTCCCCCCTCCCCGCCCGAAAGAGGTGCCGGGGATCCGAACAGCCTCGAGGCTCGGAGGCAAGAAGCACGTATGGAGCACGGAGCACACATCCACAAGAAACTCCAATTCAAAAGCAGGGTTGTCAATCAAAAACCATTGCTTTAATTTCATATTGAATACCTTCCAGCGGACGCTAAAGCCGAGCTTGGTGAACATTTGGACCAAGAAATTGAACTAGGCCAGGTTGTTGAGAGTGCGAGTCAGCCCGAAGGTCTCTTCTAATGTTACTATTCGAGGTTTAATTTTCTTAACCAGTTCTTCTCTGACTAGAAAGGTTGCCTGCTCGCTCTCATCATTGGGCCCTGGTCGAGTATATGCAAATACATACCAAAGACGCCACAAAAGGAAAGAGAACCACATTCAACAGAACCCCCCTACCCAAGATACCCAAACGGGCAACTCCCCGCCACCTTCACCGCCCCAGCCGGACAATCCAGGCCCTTGGGTAAATAGATCGGCAGCGACGAAAGACACGCCACATCCAACGCGCCAACCTGATCGACATTAACCACCGAAAACCCCGCCTTCCCCTCCAGCGTGCAATTATACGCCCCATCAAACAGCACCGGCAAATACGCATCCGATGTCTCAATCTGCCCCAAAAGACCAAACGCGCTCGCCTCGAAGTCAAGCTGCTGGATCGCCGTCTCCGAACTCCCCTTTGCTTTCGCCGCCCAGGCACCACGAGGTGGGTTGATGGCGTACTCGGTCCGGTAGGCCGCGCTCCAGTAGTAGGCCTTGCCGTTGGCATCCTTGCAGACGTCGCCGAGGGTGGTGCAGGTGCGGCCCTGCTGGAAGGCAGCTTTGGTGGTGACGGTGGTGAAGGAGGGGGTGGCGGAGAAGTGGGCCTGGGCGAGGGCCGCGCCGACGAGGTAGGTGGTGAAGGCGGTCGTGACGCCCTGGGCTCCCGGCGTGATGGTCACGGAGCCGGTTTCACCGGAGTAGAGGCCGTGGGCGGCCCAGGCGATGAAGACGGTTGGGTCGCTCATGATAAGGCCGAGGGCCGACTTGAGCTGGTCTTCTGCTTCGCCGAGGTTGGAGACCAGGTCGTTCTGGGTGGTCATGACATCGGACTTGTTGAACTGCGAACCGAAGAGTTCGGAATCAAATGCCTGAATGGTTTTTAGGCTTTGTGCGAATGCTTCCGCAGCCGGGGTATTGAGAGGCCGAGTAATCTGCTGCGGTCCACCTGCTAAGACCGGCGGTGTCTGTGGGCAGGAATCAGCGAGCTACTTAAATTTCAGGACGCCATTGTAGATATCATACTCCCCAGAACGGTAAGCCGACAACAAATGCTTTTACTACATTAGCGTTGTTAAGCGTCGCGCCAACTTCACTCGAACCACCCAGAATCTGCTGGAGTACCGACGCTTCACCGTCGGCTCCGGCAATAACACTGCTTTGATCTGACAGAGCTGCGGAGAAGTCGTCAGTGCTGAGCTGGCGATCGGGTGCAATGAAGAGCAACAGAATCATCACTCACCTGATATGAACGAGGTAAAAAGTTCATTGATGACCACGATATTCCTCACGACATATGCGGCCTGAGCCGCAATGCTCGGATCCAGACGCGTACTCAACGGTCTCAGAGTACATTTCTGTGGATCCGGGGTACTACAGTCCGTACCCGCAGCTGCATACGCCAAGCGAAGGAAGCACGTCGTCCACGGCTCCAACGTTTGGCAACAATCGCTTCCGTTACCACCACTTTTCGCACACGTAGGCGTGGTCTTGTTCCAGCCGGCAATGTACTGGGGAAGCTTCAGCTCGTCCCAACAGACGGTGCTGGGGTCGGCTTGCAAGTCGGTGCAGTTAAACGTGGCTCGGCTCTCAATGCTTGGGATGGAAGAGTCTGTGTATACCGGCGATGCTGCCGTCGACCGGAAACATGCCGAGGCTGCCACGATGAGGGAAAGCGACGAATACATTCTGGCGAGTATTGATTGATCAACGCGTGCAAGTTGTCGTGGAGCCTGAGACTGTTGCGCTGGTTACCTCCTTTTGATCAAGCCAGTTATGATCTTAATACACCAGCGATATATCCTTTCAACAGTATCCCAAACGACAGAAACAAGATAGTCCAGATCGTCCGGTCCGCAGATGGAAGAAACAACCCATCAACACGCACCGCCCTTGACGGTCTTTATACCTGCAGTCTGCCATTTCGCCAAGATACACACGAGCGGACCGAAACTGTCTGCTTTACTGGCTCTATGCGGAAGCAGGCGTGCAGAGCGCTTAATCAGATGGGGGCTTGGATCTTTGCGGGTCGGAAAGATGTCGAGAATCCCATGAAATCCTGCCAGCAACTAGGCGAACGTCCTCTCTACTAAACTCGCACTCACCAATAGTAAATTCTCATTCACCATTGAAGTCTCCATCCTCTCAGCTGATACCATCACGTCACCACTCCTCGACCCGAAGTCACGAGACAGTTGAGCTTTGGGGAATTTTTCTTTCCAGCCTGCGCCCAGTTGTCGCGAAAAGTTCCGCATCTGTTTATGCGACGACGAAGGATCATGTTGGCACGTCTATCCGATTCTGTTATTCATGTGTTGCCGAATGAGTTTACCCCTCCTGATTCTTTTCCACATTGAGGATAAAGGCGACGGATGTGTTGTGGAAAGAGGAGCGATAGTTAATGATCTATCCTCAGCCGGGAAATCCATTCCCTACTTCACTGTCAAAAGGCCCTCATGATAACATCAGCCCTGAGCACAACACTCTACTCTACTCACCATGCCAAGCAAGCGCCCGCAATCTGTACGTATTCCTCATATCCTTCCTTCTTCGCCACCTGCATCCTTCAGGCTACCTAGGTAAATAACACCGTCACAAGTATCTCGCACCGTGAGCAAATCGAAGGATTCCCATCCCATACCATACTATGGCACTGTATACGCTGTTTTTGTTTCCCTGGCCGAGAGACGATAGACTGTTCGAGTAATGATACGAATATCACGTTTTGTTCGACGGAGGTGCGAGAGGGGCTTGTGAGCAGCTGATGCCGACGTGATAGAGAGAAAGACGACTAGATCCTAAGACGAGAATGATTGGATAGGCGCTGCGAGGCGAGGAGAGGGTTGGAGGGGATGTGGATGTGGCGGGGGAGGGAGGGGGGGAAGAGAGGTTGGGGTGGGCTGAGCGGGCGCGCTGGAGTGGTGGGTGGCGATGGGATGGGATGGGATGGGATGGGTAGGGTTGTATGTATGGTCGCGGCTGGGTCAGTTCATACTCATCTCAGCTCATCTCATCTAGCGTAGGCTTTTGCGAGGAGGGGTGTGGTGTGGTGTGGGTTTTTGTGAGGGGGTGGATGGATGAGTGGATACACTAGATGGAGGGATCGAGGAGCGCGGGATTGCTGGTGAGGGGTAGGTCTTTCTGATGGGTCAAGTTTGATTCCCATCTGCCTACGTAGCGCACGAACAGCTGCCCCCGTTGCGTCGCCATTTCAATTGCGCAACTGTATCCTGAAGCGTGACAAGCCAAACGAGTGTGAACATTGCGGGCGCATAGAGTCATCAAAGCATGGAAACACGAGGAAGTGCGAAAGGAATACCGTAAAGACTGAAACCGAACACTTGATAAGACTCTCCCACCTCTCCGAATCAACCTGTTCGGACAACAAGCAACGGCGCGACGAGCTCGAATAATCACTAAAGCGTGTCCGCTGCAGGTATGCACCTCTCACGTCCGTTTCTCCAGGCTAACATTTACCCTCTGTGGAGCACAGCGTGCACTTGGCGTTCGTGAAGACGGCCAACGGGTTCAGATTTTTAGCCGCAAAGGCCGTCACGGCAACCGACAGCGGGCCGAGCTTCGACTGCAAGCTGCTCGGCACGTCCTCCGTTGCGATTTGATAAATCAGGCAGATGAAATCGGCCGCCTTGGCGCTGAGCAAGCTGTTCGTGACGTTGACGCCCACGACGCCGGTGCCGGCGGGGCCGAGCGCGTCGAAGTCGTTGACTTTGCCGGCGTTGCCGCCCAGGAGCACGGGCGCGGAGCCGTACATGGTGGCGAAGTCGTTGGCGACGTCGGCGAGGGTGAGGGGGGTGAGGCGGTTGTGCCAGTCGTCGAGGATCTGCTCGCCGGCGCTGAGGGCGAAGGTGCTGCCGGATTGCTTGACGCCGAAGAAGCCGGCGATGAAGTGCAGGGTCGGCGGGCCGGTGTTGCCGGTGAAGTTGGGGAAGAGGCGGAAGAGGAAGCTGGCGGCGCCGTAGAGGAGGACGACTTTGGGGCCGTAGTAGAATTGGGCGTTCTGGGCGATGGATTGCTTGTAGCGCTGGCCCATGAATTTGACCATGTTTGGAAGGTTGAACTGGCCGCCGACGGTTGTGTACATCATTTCGAAGAGGGCGGGGTTGATGGCGAAGTCGTTGGGGCTCTGGAGGAAGAAGTCGGTGCGTGAGAGGGAGGTGTCGGCTTCGAATTTCTGTGAGAGTGTTAGATCAGACCCGTGAGTGGTGGTGGGAGGAGGGACGTGACTTACGTTGTGTGCGTCAATGCCAAGCTCTTCCCCGACTGGAGGCTCCACGGATGAGGTACGGTTGGTGGCGTCGCAGCCAATGGACATCTTTGTGGTGACGGGATCGCCCGTCAAGCCTATGCCAATGACAGCTAACGCCATTGCAAGGTCGTAGCCAACGTTCCAGATGTTCTGTTGAGCGTCCAGCATTTCCGCCAGGTTGGTGATGCCATCGTGGCTGATGAACTATCGGTCCGTCAGTCAGGGTGATCGCACATTTTGGACCTTGTGTAACATACATGATGATTGGCGGCGGTATTCAAACCCGGGCATGGTCCACGGATGTCGTTCTTACCGGGCGCCGTAAATTCGTGAGCGGTGTCGCCATCGGTAGGTACTTCAATGTTGCCCACTGGATTCGTTGCAGGTAGGCCGTTGACGGCTCCTAGGTAGGGAAATTTGGCAGAAATGGGCACGGCGGGCACGTGGTTAGGATTGTAGGGGCAACCTGCCATGGTGGTTCCCTGTCTTTTCTCGCGTCTTTCTTCCGCGCTAGGGAGGCTGCCATCGGAGTCGAGGAGCTCTCCCATCCAGCCAAAGGAAAACGCAGTCGGGAAAGTTATCAGCCCGAGAAGGGCCACCTTCAGCATCATGTTGAATACCCTGAACGTAGGATAAAACGACAAGTGATATAAGCTTTGGAACGGTGGGGTGTATGACACGGACTTGTGAATGGCAATTGAGCAGGGAAGAGTAGAATCAAAAGGGAAGAAGAATCTTGCTCAATTTGCAAGATCAAATAGAGCTGTGATGGATCCTTTATGTTTTGCGATGTTGCTTAGTATTCTAATGTTACCTTCGAACGTGGTATCTGAAGAAAGCTTGCTACCCTTGACTCTTACGCTATTTGAGTTCCAGAGGCGGCAGCCCTCCTCTTCGGATAATATCACTCGAGATGCAAGTTGTGGGAGGGCTTGGCGTTGTCTCTGCTCGTAGCTGATGATCACTTAAGAGACTATTGACGCTTTTCCTACCTTTCGCTAGGCAGACAAGAGATGCACGATGGCTCATGTCAATCAGCATGGTAACATTTGAGGCTTTGGGCGCTCTCCATCCACTCGATGTGTCGAAATCATCAAGACTGGTGTGGGACGGCATTGAGCAGCACTCACACACTGGCCTAGATCACCTAAGGCTTGAGCAATGTCTTCCTGTCCTTGTACCCCGGGTGTGTGGTGCTAAAAAGCGACAACAAGACATAGCGCGGGGGCCAAGAATGGGATCGAGGCCACCAGATCTTCTACTTCTTCGCGCTTTCGGGCTCCAGGCGGGACATAGCTGATCCAGACAGTGAGACCGAGTAGCTCCATCGAGACATCCTTTGTCAACCTGTTGAGGCTGCATATTTCAACCTTTGTATTGAGGCTGTTAGGAGGTGAAAGGCGCATCTGTGCCACCCAGTTGCAGACTCATCGATGACGGCCTAAAACTGCACATCTCTACTCCACCTCTGCAATTAGTGGCAGCAGAAGCTGTTGAAAGATGCACGAACCAGGAAAGGGGTGCGGGACCTCTGCGTTTAGGGGTGTTACGTACGGTGTAATTCAAAGATGCTTAGACCGAAGTCGGATTCAGCCGCGCAAAAGATGCACCTATTTCTTGGCGAAAGGCGAGCCTCAGAGGATGAGTATGCGTAAGGGAAAAGGAGGTCTTGGTGGTTGTAGTACGATGATGTCGTAGGATCAGATAATATCGGGTCCGAAGGTTTGAAGGCTGCGTCTGGTGAAGATGTTGGATCTCGGCTTGGGGCCGGAAAGATGGAGAGAAAAGACGGGCGGATGAGTGACGATATTTTGGCGATTTAAGCGAGAGCATGCTATAAGCAAGCATTGATAGTGTGAAGGGGATCTTAACGTTTGATAGACGTGTATTCGGCCGTTGAGGATGGGGAGCTAGGAGGTGAACAAGAAGGACAGAGTGGTGGAGGGACAAGGTGGGCCTTCAAAATCCAGATTATTAAGCGACCAGTGGCCAGATGGGCGGAGCGCTTTCAACCGGGCGGATGCGGAGATGGAAGTTAAAAGGGAGATAAAAAGTTCCAAGCATGTGGAAAGTGTGGAGGATGATCAACCGTCAGAGCATGCAGGGCTGACATGCGAGGTACCCCGGTAACTGGGACCCGGTAAGCGAGGTGTGTATACTTACCTTACCTTAGTTGGGATAAAATTGGTCTAGAGTCTAGACCCTCGCGATCCTTCCATCCTTTGCCCACTGTGCCGCCTGGGCTTGCCTCGGTCCAGTCTTCAGAACTTCAGTCAAACAGTTTCACCCAACATGACCGTCTGACGCTGATTAGTAGTAATGGGGCCATCTGAGTGATTCTCACGGGAGCGGCAGAACACTGTCCCCAAACACCTGTCTCTCTTGCTAGTCAAAAGATTGGAGCCACCATTCCAAAGGCCTTTCATGCCACACTCCCGCAACACCTTCAACATCAACTTGAAATGTTGACAAAAGGTTTACAACATGTTTACCAAAGGGGTCACAAAAGGCGAACGGAAGTGGAGGAAGAATCCCAGAGTGCGAGCTAGGAATTCTGCATTCCTTGCAGGAGGCTTGTGGCTAATGCGGGGGCGGTCAGCTCCGTGCGCCCGATCTATAATGAAGGTCACATCCCTATAAGCGAAAGTTATGGGGATCGGACATAGCATTTGCAATGCAACAAAGTTAATTGGACGAGATGCTGTGCGTGTTGACACTGGCTGCGCTACGTTTTCCCGGTCCTGGGCATCTGATTTCTATTAAGGGTCAAGTCCTGGCTAGGTTATTGAACGCTTTGGCATCTCACTTACCTTGACTGTAAGATGGAGAATCGTAGAATGCGCCTTTTCGTCACATGGAGGGTTGTTTACTTTCCAGGTCTGTCACCTAAAACATGTTGTCGTTAGACATGTGTCGAAGCATCGAATTCCACAACTTCTTGCTTGCCCACCATCTTCCTCATGCCAAAGTCAGTTCAGTACCCTTCTTTTCCCGATGAAAGTAACAAATCACATCTGCATCCAACAGGGGCGAAAATGGCTTCAACAAAGCCATAGAAAATTCAGACCCCGAGACCAGGCATTCGGATTCATCGTCAGCACTATTTTTTAGGTTTCGATAAGGGCTGACACACCCCTTGTGATACATCTGATCGTGACGGCATATGGTAACATGGAGCTGCATGGCATCCTGTCTGTGAGCACCATATTTTCAACTCGAGTAGTGTCCATGTGTCCGCAACCTAACGACAACATCCCGCTGCTCATCAGCGTAACCACAAATAGCGAGCGGTATGTCGCTATTTGATACACAGGTTGAAGGTTTGTAGATCAGGTCCTTTGCAGGGTATCGAGCGACCTATTACCGGTATGAAAGCATTGTGCATCTCGTGTAGCTGTGTGCCCCCCTAGATCTCGAAAATGCAATTTTCAGAAAAGCGTGGTAAACAATCAAAGCGAATCTTGTGTCATTGCTGACTAGTCGACCGCCGAGGGCGTTTTCAAGCATGCAATTATCAGTTGGTGGTCTTGCAGGTTGGAAAAGTCATCTGGGAAGGGTTGCCGGGTGGAGAATCCAGTGTGGCTCCTCTAGCGGCGTTGTCGATGAATTGTACCAGTAATCAACCCATGAAGGAGGAGCACGTGGTGGGGGCTGCTTGCCTGACAGCACAGGGTAGAAGGGTCCCAAAAGAAGCAGTGACAGACTTTACCAGATACGATTGCTTCAGACCAACTGTTCGATGCTGAGGAAAAGACCCATCTTCGCGAGGTAATTGATTGAGACGTGTAATACGAGCATAGCTGCACGAAACGAAGCATACAACGTGCCATGCCTTCGGATCTCAGCCTCACCATTAGACTGCTACCGCTCCTTAACGTCCCCTGCCCAGGTCTTTCGTTAGGAGCAATCCAATTTGAGTACGGGATAGCCAAATCTTCGCTCAGCTCTTCCAGAATGCTTTGCATGCTCTCAACGACATGCATACTTTAACGTAACAAAGAGATCGAGCAGATGGCTGGAAGCGAGAGCTCGATTGCCTTGAGACAACATCAAGCCATCAACGAGAGAAACTCCAGCAGATGTTTGAGTCTAAAGACTGTTGCAAGAGCGGACCGCAGGAGAGAACACAGTGTAATCGGCGGCGTAGGGCGACTCAATGGCTGGAATTTATTCTGTCTCAGTGTTTCGATCCATACAATTGCTCTTCTAGCTTCGAGATGGGTGTCATCGAGAGGAATTCTTCGACGATCCTCGCGTCTTTAAGGAAATCAGTCGCAACGCAACAGTCTGATGGGATATTTACTGGGGAATAAATACCTGTAGTTGTCTGTCAGCTTACCTTAGGTAGGTACCCTGGACCC
>JAEUBB010000110.1:54861-88444 GCA_018257885.1 Parmelia sp. 050094 | reverse complement strand
CTTTCCCATTCCGTGTATAGGATATTTGAGGCTTGATTTACCAACGAAAATACCGCTTTCTTAGCGAATCCCCCCCCCCCCCCCTTCCCAACAGAAAATCACACAATCTGCTTATAATTCGACTTTTCGTATTTACTAGATTTGAGATGTTTTGACGATTTGGTCATCAAGACGAGGAAAATATGAATAAACATGTTTATGAATCTTCCAATGCTCAGTCGTAGCTGTTCACGCCAGTGCTAAAACATCCTCATGTCAAGAAGACTGTTGCCGAAACTTGGAAACTATCTGTAATACTGACGATGAATTAGAAAAAGTGAGCTCGCAATACATTATGCAAACAAAGTCCGCAAAGAATTACCACAGACCTGGATATTCTGGGTCAATGGCAGTACGAAAAACAGACTCGATGATGACTTCGCAGCCATTGCAGAAATCTTGCCAGAACACTCGTACAAATCTTCCAGTCTTGATCCAAAAGACCGTGTCCTAGAATGGCTATGCGCACCGCGCATGGAGCCGTGGCTGCTAGTCGTTGATGATCTATTTAGGTATAGTGATATGGTATTTGAACGATTGGAGCTTGGAAGGAAAAAGTCTAATAGTTACTCAGACACCCCAACATCATTTTCCTCCTGAGCTTCTGAATTGCGACAACGGATCTTGGGTCTTCACATCTTCTCATAACTTAACGTACTCATTCCCGGAATTGCCAGACTCTTTCTCGTATGATCCAGACGACGAATCTGTGACCAACTTGGAGAAGTGGATGTCTTCCATCCAAGGCAAAATATCTATTTTGTCAGTAGAGGAGTTTCTTGATGTCGAAGCTGATCATTTCTTACGAAAGAAGCTAAAGCCAGCACGTACCGACGTTGAGATCCGTGACATTTTGAGAAGAATTCCGTTGCAACCATTCGCTATCGAGCTCATAGCTACATCACTCAATCGAGAAGTTCTGTCACGGTCCGAACTTACAGATATGTATTTCCACTTACCTTTTCAACGGCTATGGGGGTCAATAAATCCTTTTTTGAAAACTCTGCTGTACTTCGTTGCATGTCTTGAGCCTCCAGAGGCTCGCAAAATATGGATTCTGTCATATTTGGAGTGGACAAATTCTGAGACAGGGCTGAAACAGCTCGACAAAGACCTCAAATCACTGACGGAGCTCTCATTGCTAAAGGAGGTCTCTGATGGAAGCGCATACAAGATGCACCGACTCACAAGCATGATGGTCTTGGATAGTGTTGAGGGCGAAAAAGGAGCACCAGACATCGTGACCGGGATCGCAAATTTTTTGCAATTACAAAATTCCATTCCCCAATCGCACAAATGGCGAATGTAGAGTTTATTTCCGGAATTAAGAGAGCAGGCTGGCGAACAAAGTCTCACCACAGGGCCTAAACCCAGTGACAAGCCTTGAACCTGGCTAAGATTTTCACGTAACTAAGGAAATTGGCCAAGAAGAAGTTTCACTTCTAGTTCAGACAACGATGAGACTTTGGAGTTATCGTACTGCAATATGAGAGTACCTTGGGGTGAAATCTCCACTAGCGGATTTTAAATACACTTTGTGCTTCAAGTTCGAGGGAACACCGTTATCGGTCCCCTTACATTGAAAACGCTTAAAGTGATAACTGTATTCGTGTTTACTTTCATTTCCCCTCTTCTTAAATACGTATTATATAAGTTTCCGTATTTTAAGTAATAGCTATATCTACGCTATTCTATAAGACTAATACTAAGACTTTATAGATCGACTTTAAAAAGAGTAGTAATCTAGAAGATATTATATAGACTATTAATAAGATTCTGATAGCTATTTAAACTTATAAGATAGTAAGTAAATCTTTAGAGATTTTAGTCGCGTATATTAACTATTAAAATAGTATAGAATAAATTTTAAAGACTTATATATAAAGTAAAGAAGTAAAAGTTAACTATAATTAGCTATATAGTATATAGCTTATAAGTAATATAATCTAAAGTCTAAAGTAAGCTAAGTATTATCGTATCTTATAGTTCTCTACTCTCGGTCGTAGATTAAAAACTACTCTATTAAAAATATTTAAGTTATATTAGAGACTCGATATTTTAGTCTATTCGTTAAAAAGATAGACTCGAAGATATCGCGCTTCGCGCGAGATATCTTCTATATAGACTTATTAGAGAATAAAACCTCTCGTAATCGAAGTCTAATAATTATTTTCTAGAGCTCGTTCTCGAGCCCGTAAAAGAAAATATCTATCTTAAAAGTCTTAAGTTTAGTAGTAAATCTATATACTTAGTAATAAGTAGTTCTATTTATTAATATTTATAAATCTTTAGTCTTACTATTAGCGTACTATTTAAATTCTAAGTATACTTTAAAGATAATCTTAAATCTCGAGTAAGAAACTAAACTTTAAATATAACTATCTTATAAAATTTATTTTAGAGATATCTATCTTAAGTATATATTAAATAATAATAAAATATAATTATTTTAATTATAGAATATTATAATTTAAGAGATTATACTTTAAAAATTAAGTATACTTTTAATATATATATCTTAAATTAACTATCTTTTAAATAATTTTAGAAAAATTCTTAAAAATTACTTTTACTAAGAGAATTAATTAGATTTAAATCTTATATTCTTAATAAATTTAATACTATAGTTCTTAGTTATCTATTATTTTTCTTAATCTTACTTAAAGATAATTAAGCTTTAATTTAGAAGCGCGATATAATTATTAGAAATCTAATAATTTAGTTTATTCGCTAAAAAGATAGACTCGAAAGTATCGCGCTTCGCGCGAGATATCCTCTATTTAGACTTATTAGAAGATAAAATCTCTTATAACTAAAGTCTAATAAGTCGCTATTAAATAAAGTTATTTCGAACTATAAGGTCGTAAGGATCTCTTTATTATAGAACTACGTAGCTGCTAGACGCTATTACGAGGTTACTAGAATTAATATATATAGATTACTAGATAAACTAATAGCTAAGAAAGAAAAATAGAATAAGAGAACTTATAAATATTTAAGACTACTACTAAGTATATTAGAATATTCGCTCTAACTATATAAATCGTAGTTTAGTAAGTTAGTTTTAGCTAAGCGACTAGCTTTATATTTCTTTATCTCTATAACTATCTTTTCTCTTAAAAGATTTAGTCTCTAAATCTCTTTATATATATATACTAAAACTAAATATTCTACTAATTTGTAATAAAGAATAATATATATACTAGTTTCTTATTAGCGATAACGTAGCTCTATCTTTATTATATATATTATATTTTTTAAGAACTACTTACTCTTAAAACGAGTTCTATTTATATTAATATTATAATAATAGTAATATACTAGACTTAGAGTATTATCGCTATTAATATAGCTATTTAATTAATAGAATACTTATCGCTATTATTCTATTATAAGATATTATTATATAATTATTAGAGTAGTATATAGATCGCGCTAGTAAGTTAAAAACTTTACTTTTAATCTTACTTCTTTTCTTTTATTATAATATCTATACTCTTCGCTTTCTTATAAGTAAGTATTATATCTTTCTTACTATTTATTACTCTATTCTAAGTTATCTTTATTATATTATCGCGCGAGTAAGCTTATAGATATCGTAATAGCGAGGCGTACTTATTAATTATAATAAGAAGAAGTAAGGTTAAAACTACTTAGCCTAATTAATCTCTTTTATAATAAGATACTACTTTCTTTTCTTATACGATACTTTATAGCGATACGTTATCGAACGTATAAGAGGATTATAGATAAGAAATATATTAATATTATTACTAGTAGCTTCTTATTATTACGGTCTCGATAGTTATTTTCTTTATAAATTAAATACGTAATAAAGCGAGGTTTTTAGCTAATAGAGAGTATAGCTATCTCTATCTTCTCTATCTCTATCTCGGTCTCTACTACTACTATAGTAATAGTTATTATTACTCTTTCTTTTATCGCCTCTTCTACCCCCGTTATCGGTAAGTATTCGAAATAGTATTATAAAAGATACTTAGCTAATAAGAAGAATAGTACTCTTCGCCGTTCCCGCTCTTACTTCTTAAGATACTATAATTATGAAGAAGAGTAGCGTATTACTAAAGATTATATT
Source organism: Parmelia sp. 050094 (assembly GCA_018257885.1). Lineage (NCBI taxonomy): Eukaryota > Fungi > Ascomycota > Lecanoromycetes > Lecanorales > Parmeliaceae > Parmelia > Parmelia sp. 050094. The sequence continues at coordinate 84,309 of JAEUBB010000110.1, read as the reverse complement.
AACGCGTACGAAGTTTATCGCTATTATCGTTACGTTTATAATATAATACGTAATTCTCTTAGAATATATATTATATCGTCTACTAACTCGCGTTAGTATAAATATAGTAAATACTTTCGAGAGAATTATATCTATATAGCGGATTCTTTTTCTTACTATTATTAAACTATTATTATTATTATTATCGTTATCGAGCTATCTATTCGCCTTCTTTTTATAGTATAGAAGTATAAGTTAATCTTAAATTATAAATATAAAACTTTTACTAATAGAGATAGACGCGCTATATATCTATAATACTATTATTATTATTATTATTACTTCTTTTATCTCGCTTTCTCTCTCTATCGTCTTCCTTCGTCTTCTTCTCCGCCTTTATATAGATTATTTTAATAAGGGGATTACTTAGTAGATTAAGAGAGTATATAAACTAATATAAGATAACTATATTAATTATATTAGCTCTTATAGCTATAGTTTTTATTTTTATTATACGCTTTAGCGTACTTAATTAGTACTTATATACTTATATAGTCTTTAGATTAATTTTATATCTTATTTATAAACTCTTTACTACTTCTATTATTTTTACTTTCGTAGTCTATCTCGCTTTTTAACTTTTTATAATATTTATACTTTTAGGTTTATCTTAAATACTAACTTATATAACTTACTTACTTACTTAAAGTTCTTAATTATACTCTTAATATTTTCGAGGTACTTTATTAATTTTTATAAATACTTATAAGATAGAGAGTCTTTCTAGCTAATAAGATATTTAGTCTTATCTTTATAAACTCTTTTATCTAATATCTTATCGACTTCTTACTCTTTTTTATTATTAATTAGAATTATTTACGGTTCTAGATTATTATCTCGCGAGTACTAGAATTCTAATAGCGATATATAAAATATAGAATAGATTTATTTATATCTAGTAAAAAGATTTAGCTTATATATCTATATATTTATTCTCTTTAATACTTTAAAAGATTTAAGCTATCTATAATTAAGCTTCTTTTTTAAATATAGAATATATATATTTATACTTTATAATAGTACTTTATTTCTTTATATAAGAATTATAAGCTTATAATTACTATTATAGTACTCTATTTATTATTTTAAAACTCGCTTCTATAGTTCTTTTAGCTGCGATCTTATTTCTTATAGCTATTCTACTCGCTTTATAGTAAGTAGTACTTTTCTTCTTAAGATTCTATTTTTAGAAGCGCTATCTAGATTCGCTATATATTCTATTAATATATCTTATAGTACTCTATTCGTACTTACGTAAATACTATTATTATATATAAATATAGTTATTAATAGAATCTTAAACTAATTATTCTACTTATAATTATAATATACTTATAAGTAATACTTAAAGATCTGGTTTTATCTCTTAATCTAATTATCTATTTAAGAATAGAATATAATACTAAGTCTATACTTCGTATCTAAATATTAGTAGAGAATTATTTAGAACTTACTTATAAATAGTAAATCTCGATCTATAATTAATTTATATATTATATTTTATAGCGATATAAACTCTTATTATATTATATCTATAAGTTTATTTATTTTTAGATTCTTAAAAGTTACTATATATATTACGTACTTTATTAGCTTATTAACTAAGATTAAGATAGTATTATATATCTTTTTAATATAAGAATTCCTTATAGATAGTATATTTATAATAAAGTTTATTATTATAATATAAAATAAATTTATATTATTTAATAATATTACTATTATTTTATTATAGAGCTTATAATAATAAACTCGTACTCGTTAATAATTAAGATAAGTACGAATATAATTTATTATTTCGCTTACTATATTTAGCTAGTAGTATTTAAATCTAATATTCTCTTCTATACGCTTATATATAAAGTACTTAATACTAGAATTATTATAGTTTATATAAAAAATCTTCTTCTTTATAGTAGAGTTATTAGAAATATAGACTACGAGACTATAATATAATAATCTATTCTAATTAATTCTTTATTTTAAAAGCTTATTCTACTTAGTAGCGTACCTCTAATACTATTTCTTATTTATAATAAAAGTGTTCTTACGTTATAACTTAAGTAGCTATATTATTATTAGTTCTCGTAATTCTAAATAAAATCTCTTTAACTTTAAAATCTAGTAAATTAGAAGTTAAAATAATATTATAGTATTTAGAATATATATTTATCTATTAAGTACTTTCTTATCTAAGTTTATAACTTAAGTATCTATAATAGTAGTACTATTTAATTATTTTATTAATACTATAAGTTTAACTATAATAGATACGCTATTATATTTCTATAGATTAAATTAATATTCTTAATTATAAAGTTTATTTTATAGAGTAGAGAGAAAGCTATTATTACTATTCTTACTATTATTCGATTTAATAATATTAGGTCTTTTTAACGGTATATTCGCGGAGTTAAGTTTTCTTTTACGGTATTTAATTATAAAGTTAAATATAATTAACTTCTTAATTTAGCGAATCTACTTCGTATTAAGCTTCTTAATCGTTATAAAATAATATAGATTATTATAATTTAATATTATATAGATAAGATACTTACTACTCTATAAATAATACCTCTAGTTCTTAAAATCTAATATAATTATATATAATTCTTTATTATACGTATTCTAGCGAGTCTTAGCTCCTTTAAACTTATAGCTAAAAAACGTAATAGAATATTATTACTTATTCTTATCTATTTAACTAAGTATATTATTTATATCTATTTTAGAAGTATTAGTTTCTATTCTAAATACTATCTTCTAGTTATAATATTTTAGAATAAATACGATAATAAATACTTACTTAAGAATTTTAAAAGTCTTATATACTTTTTTATTAAATATAAAAAGAGTTTTAATCTAATTCTTCTTTTCTTTTTTTATTAAATTAGTTAAGGGCGCAGCTATTTATAAAAATTCTTTAATAAATTATTAATAGAACTCTATAAATTTTAGAAATATTAAAATATTCTTTATAAATTCTAGTTCTAGTTACTTAGTAATAGTATTAATATATAACTACTCTATTTAAATACTACGCTAATTTATAACGAAGTCTAGAAAGATTACTTCGTTACGATTAAAAGTATACTTTAATAACTTTATATAGAGTCGATACTCTAATAGTATATATAATATCTTATATATATATTTTTAATATAAGTCTTTAGACTCTAAATAAACTAGTATATTATTTAAATATATTACGTAGAAGACGTTAATATATAGTTTAAATACTTTATTTATATATATCTAAAAGGTTATAGGAGTATTTATAAGATTAAAAGATATTACTTAATATTTAAACTAGCTATAATAAGTTTAAAATATCGTTTTTTATTTATCCTCTTTTTATACTTATATATAATAATACGTATTACGAATATTAATCTTAGTAAAGTACTTTATATATATAAATCTTTTTAAGGTTTCTAAGAGTAGTAATAACGAGTAGTTATTCTTAATTATTATCTTATTAAGCTCTTAATAATTAATATAAAGTTATAATAATTTATCTATCTTCTTTATAAATAGTACTAATAACTTAATCTAGCTACTTAAGAGTTAATTTTTTTTTTTTTTAAACGTGCTTTTTAGATATTTCCTAATTGTTACGAGTTTCTTATATAATATATTATAGATTGAATCGCTCTTAGATAGTTTACCAGATAGTAGGTTAATAGAGTACTCGATCTAATTATACGTGTTAAGACTATTAAATAGCTCTTCTAAAAAGGCTTCTAATATATACTTTAGCTAATTAGATATAATAGAGTTATTTAATTATATAACTCTATACCGCGTAGCTTTATTATAATAAGTATTATTATTTACTAATAGAATTTAATATAGAAGTATAATATATATATACTTTTTATTATATACTACTACTATATTAGCTAGCGATATAAATTATTTAATATTTATAAGTACGATATTTATCTACTTCTTAATCTTTTTAAAAGAGTCGCGGTAAGTCTAGAATTACTCGCGTTAATAAATATTAAGATCGACGTTATAGACTTAAAAGTAACTAAGAATAAGATTATATTCTTATATATTTATAATATATATCTTTAGAATTCTTTTTTACTTTCTTTTTTAGCTATTTATAAGACTAAATATAAGATTATATATTCTATATAAAAGAATAAGATAATTATTAATAGTATATATCTTAATAAATACGTACTTAGATTCTTAAATTTATATATTCTTAATAAAGAATTATAATATAAAAATTTTCTCGCCCTCTATATCTATAAGAGTAGTAATATTACGCTTATTTAATAGTATTATAATTTCGTCTCGTAATATTAGAGCGCGAGATCGCTACTTAATAGATAGTAGATCTAATACTTTAGTAATAAGTATTAAACTTTATCTTTTTTTTTATTAAAGTCTTTATTACGCTTTTTATTACTTATAATATAATTTATATATTTAGATAAGCTTTTATAGTACTTATACTACTAATAATTCTAGTATTAAATATTAAAAGAAATAGACTTTTTTTATTTAGTAATAGAGTTACTACCTTTAAGTTTTATTTATATAGACTTTTAATTTTATAATATTAAAAAGAATAAACTCTTCTTCTAATTCTTTATATACTATTTTTTAAGTTTAGTATATTATTAACTACTACTTCTCTAAGTAACTACTTTATTATTAGAGTAAGGCTTATCTAGAGTAGATAGCTTCTTTATTTTTTATAGCCTTTACTTTATATCTTAATACTATAATAGTAGTATAATATAGATAATAAGTTAAGTTACCTCTTTTATTATTTTTAAAGAGATTTTTTTAATTACTTTATTATATAGAGCTTCTATATATTCTATATTAGTAATTACGTAATCTCGCTACGTCTATAAAGTTATAAGATAATTATTAAAGCTTATAATTAACTAATTATCTCTTATAGTCGTCTTAGCTAACTAACGATCTATATTATAGAACTTAATAACTAGATTACGTACTTAATTTAAGTATTATTCTTTATATTTCTTTTAGATAGGTTCTCTTATTTTATATAATATAATATCTCGAACGTTTCTCTAGATCTACTTTTTAATATTTATTAAAATAATAGAAGACTAGCGAGTCTTTTTTTTATCTATTTAAAAGTCGATATAAAGCGTAGAGACGATATAGTTCTTATAATTTTAAAGAAATATAATTATTAAGTTATAGCTACTAAGATATTACGTATTAAATATCTTAGTAATACTTACTTTTTTACGACTCGTATTATAATAGTAATTATTATTATACTCGCGATAATACTCTTATATATTTTATATTTTAGTAAGCTTAAGTTTTTTAATAGCTAGCTACTTCTTAGTATTAAGCTTTAAAAGTTAAAAGCGTTAGATTAGAATTAAATCTATATAGCGAGAATTCTTACTAGTAGATATAGAATTAATAAGTATAATATTATTATAATTACTATTATTAATAACGATATTATTAAAAGTTATATTAGTATTATAAATAGTATCTTAATTATTAAACTACGAGATAAATATATATTTATCTTTTTAGCTATTAATATCGTCTATTTAGATTATAGAGATATTTCTACTTTATAAGTTAATAGAGTTAGTTTATAAGTTACTTATTATAGCTAATTAAGTAGCTCTATATAAACGAAGCTATTAGAACTATAGAATTATAAGAGTCTTTTTATTATAGAACTACGTAGCTACTAGACGCTATTATAAGATTATTAGAATTAATATATATAGATTACTAGATAAACTAATAGCTAAGGAAGAAGAATAGAATAAGAGAGCTCGTAGATATTTAAGACTATTACTAAATATACTAGAATATTCGCCTTAGCTACGTGAATCGCAGTCTAGTAAGTTAGTTCTAGCTAAGCGGCTAGCCTTATATTTCTTCGCTTCTATACGAACTCTTTAGTCTTAATCTTTATTATTAAGAAAGTTTTTATTCTAGTTCTAGTATTAGTACTCTAATTCTCGATTAAATCTAGCGTAATCTTAGTACTCTCTATAAATATATCTCGGCTAGTACTTACTTCTTCTTCTTTATAGCTATTATTCTAGCTATATAAAGATTTAATACTATAATTAACTTCTTTATCTTTAAGAAATTTTTAGGAATTAAACGTTAGATCGAACTAAGTATATAAGTATCTAATATAAATAGAATTCTAGCTATAAAGAAGAAAGTATTCTAGATAGAAGAATAATAAGCAGGTATACTGAGTGCCGAGAGGCGCTAGCCGCATTAGGGTTAGCTTGATACGGAGAAGGCTAAGTAAGAACCAGTAGAGAAGGCCTAGCTAAATCGTAATAGAAATATAGATAATATAAATTAAAAAAGCTTATTAAGTCTTAAGTATACTAACTCTATCTAATATCTAATCGCGCTAGCGAACTCTATTATCTTAGAACTATATTAAACTATATATTTAAGTACTTATTTAAAGACTTTTATATAGTAGATAATATTCTCTAGTCTACTTTCTAAAAGATAATAATTAAACTAGACTTATTTATAAATAAGTATAAATAAGAATATATAATAAGAGAAAGTATTAAAGCTTTTCTTTAACTATTATAACTCTAATTTCTTATTAAACAAAATTCTATTGCTTAACTCGAATACGTATCTCACTAAATGTTGTTCCAGTTTCAGAAGGTTGGCAGCGCTACCAGATCATCCGGACAGGGACCCATCAAAGCTAGTCAGCAGCTACTTGTTTGCTCGGGCGCGAATCCACCTCAGCTGCTTCAGCTGCCCACACCAGACGTTCCTCCTCGGTAACCCATAAGCTCCATCTGTAAAACGGAAGCAATAGTTCCGCCGACCTGTCACCATTTCTAGCCCTAGCTACTTCCCGGATGTAGCTGGACTTGCGCCACTCCAAACGGCCAAAGAAAGCATCTCGCCACCTTCTGTGTTTAAGGTCTTCCCAGATCCCACCAGATCTCGCAGGCGCCAAATCGCGACAAAAGAGATGCATGATGTATCGAATACCTTCTCTCCTTCCGGACGGATCAAATGCGCCCATAGCATGTTCGCCATCTCGATAGAGTATGGCAATAGCCTTAGCCTTTCGATTCAGATGGATACTCCGCCAACTCATCTTCGCCCACTCGCTTGTTGTCCGCCGCTCTGTATCATCCTTTCTCGCATCAGCCAGCACATAGCCTGTCGACTTGGAAAAAGGACGTTCGCTTCCAAATCCTCCGGTCGAGTCCCATCTTGCTATTTGATGCATGTCTCCCACAAAAACGGAACAGTTCCTTTGTGCCATCACCGTACGCCCTGCCAAAGAGAGCGCAAAGAGCTGACAATTTTCGTCGAAAACGTTGTAGCTTTTCAGTTCACTTATAATATAGGTGGCCAGACGCCGTATCTGCTCGGATGTAAAACGCGTGTAGCCAATGTGGTAAGCTTGTAGTGCTATTTGCTGGGTTTTCCTTGTCGGGGGGACGAAGTCGGCATCAACGGGGTTTATAACATTTTGTAGCTTAAGAACAACAGGCAATTTCTGATTGAGCTGGCTGGGCGATGTTTTCCCCGATTTTGCCTTCATGTAGTGTAATGCATCCGAGCCGATCGCACTTAGGTGGTAAAATTACCCTTGCGAATATAGTGACCAATGTGTGAACCTGTACTTCAGCGAACCCCGAGGAACGGTGACCAAGTAGACGCTATGGTCCTGCGGAGATGATAGAGGCAGACGGGCGTCCAACTGGTTTAACCATCGCAAGCCCGACAGGAGCTTCCCATTGTCCCACGCTGGGGGCATGATAGGCATCAGTAGATCATCCAAGATCTCATCCAATGTCCTCAAGCGGAAGCCTTTTGATGTATCGTTACTCACGTCGTCCAACGCCGGGGGCAACTCCAAGACTTCAGGACCCAAGATTTCCGAATTTGGGAGTCCCCATCCTCGTCGCTCCGCTCTGGTGGTTGGCGAGTGAGTAGCCATGCCGACTTCCCCATCCGACATTGAAGGACGTTGAGCGCACAGTGGCAATTCACTCATACCTGGAGGCTAGATTGTTGTCGATTTTCGTAGCTGTGATGATCTATCAGATGCGTTTTGACCAGTAAAGGACACATTACACAAGGAAGGCTGTGGTGGCCTGCGGCCGCCCCATGGCCTCTACTCTAGGCTACATTCGGGCATTTAGGGTTACCATTTGCTTCGTAAATCGTAACCCTATACTGGCCCATGCCAAAATGCCGAAAATCAAACCTTCACTTCAGGAACTTCTAAGTTAAAAATTTCGGAATCGTCGTTAAAAAGTAGGCGTTTTTATTCTTAATAAGATTTTGAGAAATTACGTTGATTTAAAAAAAACTTGGGGTTCAAAAAAGGCCGACTATTACATAGTTCATGCGGACGGACCGTCAGAGCTTGCTAGGCAAGAGCAATGAGCCAGATAACACGAGAGAAGCACTGGGTCTACTGCATATATGTGAGGAGAGGAAGTCGCTGTAGTGACAAATGGAAGCTCAGAGATCGCAGGCCGAACCTCTAGATGAATATGTAGACTTTGTTTCTATCTTGCGGACTCAAGTGCTGCTAAGTCCCAACGTCCAGACCATGCAACCTTTTCACTCGCCGTTGACAGAAGTTGAATGCTTCCGTTTACGGCAACCCTGAATTGATGGCTCGAAAGCTCCTTCAGCGTCCCGTTCGTTGGACTTTCCTGAACTAGTAGGCTGGGCTTCAATGATTGGAGTTTCAGGTCCTTCAGAGCCTTCAAGGAGTTCGCCGCATACTGTTGTTACCTCTGAGTCAGATGTCGAGGCTGTCGCATCTGGTTCATCATGACGAGTTCTGGGTTGAGACCCTGGTCCTTCGTGTTGTAGACTGGGATCTGATATAGATGGGCTTTCCTGTCCGTCGGGCCTCGGCTGATGTTCCACTGTTGGGGTTGTTGGAATTCCAGCCAATAATGGGCTTTTGCGACCGTGCTAGCCGTATTGGGTTTAGTTCTTCTTGGCGCTTCCCCTTTTCTCATGCCTGTAGCAGTAGCATTCCCACATACTCAATAGTTGATCATTCAATCAATCAACAATTCAACTAGCAAGGAATCATCCATTGAGTCATCTATTTCATCAGTGTGTGGGCAGGGAAAAGAATGGATGAGGGTGACATGTGTGAAAGCACATGCATGGCGTATTGACGATTAGGATGATGGGACCACTCAAATTTCGTCACGTTTTCTGACTGCATGCTAAGGCATGTGGTCATCACTTAGAAGAGAGGATACGCAATTTAGTGCTTACATCTACCTAAGGCTCCTCCAACCCGCCGGTCCGATCCCCAACCATCTATTTCGATGAATGTCCAGCCTGGGTAGATAGACTACAAATCGAACTAACCATTCTTTCTGCTCGGATTGCTGCGCCCTATTATCCTGCAGCTCGAGATGTGTTGTATAGGTCTGTATGGTTATCTGTGCATGCTTTCGATTGGTCAGATGTGAGTCCTCGAAGCCTTATATGTAGAGTTCAGGCAGTCGGTCTCCAGTAACTAAGCTAATCAGCCCTCCACCGCTCGTGTTGTGAGCGTCAGCATGCCGGTTCCACCGCAAACCTCTCACACTGTGTTGACTACTACCGACGACAGCTACATCCGTTAAGATACATTGACTGAAAGTCGACTCCTATGCATCTCCTGAGCCTTATTTTTAGGCAAGCGCTACGCATGCAGCTCCTAAGGTAATTGTTACGCGTATATACCCTACCCTGGAAGTCCCCTAAAAGTACCCCTCGAAAGCCCCTCAGAGATAATCTCTTTTTCTATATATCATTATATGCTTACTTCTTCGCTCTTTAAATATACTGGATCTTAAATAGACTTTCTATCTAGAGAGTACTTCTAAGGGGCTTTTAGAAGAATACCTCTAGGGGGCTTCTAATGAGAGGGCTTCTGGGGAGGATTTTTGAAGGGGGCATTTCGGGGGGGCCTCTCCTGGGGGCGGCTTCCGGGGTGGAGCCCCGATATCCTTGGTGGAGGGTATGTACGCGTAACAGTTAGGGGGCGTACGCGTAGCGCTTGCCTAAAGTATGTTTTCGAAGATCTTCTGAAACAGATTACTAAACCTGCCTATTGCAGTTTTGGACAGCGGCGATGGGATAGACCGCGAAGGCAGGTAGTCGTTATATTCTTATCAGTGCGTTCTCGGCAGACCTGTCTATTGTGACCGAGGGATGGTCGGGATTACTGCGGATAAATTGGTTGTTCATGCTTATATTATCATACGTCGAAGATACCGCAAACGGTATCTACGTTTGAAATTTGTTTGACTCGTACTAAATGGCGTAGCGACCCACCATGAATACGTCTGACTTACTTTACGAGGATCTTCGAACACAAGAATGCCTAACGACAAACGCGATCCTTGCGGCCAAGGCGCATCTGCAAGAAAACAAGCCCAAGACCTCTCGCTCACCTCGCCTACCCAAATTGGTAGCGCTGCTCGCAGAGCGCCATATCGAGGGACCATGGCACCTGAGGGAACGTAATCTAAATTCGATGGGCACACACATAGCCTCAGGAGGATTCTTCGATATTTTCGAAGATGCTGACGGCGTTGTTACCCACTATGTTTACCGAAGGGTCAGTGCTCTCGTCATACGCTGATTCGCATAGTAGCCGAAAGAGCTAACATTCCAGATCTAGCAACGAATTGTTGACTATGAGTTGTTCCAGCGAGAAATGTATGTTCTGGCGCGAGACGACATAAAATCACATATCAACGTGATACAACTCAGATCGTGGGGTTTCGATTATCCGTCATTTGACAAATTCGATGTTCGTCCGCTGATGATGATCGAGAAAGCCATCGGATCCTTGAAGACATTCCTAGAAAGAGAGTCTCCATCGACCACTGTCAAACATCAGCTGTGTCTGGATGTAGCTGAAGGCCTTAGCCACGTTCACAGTTGCAACATCGTCCATGGAGACCTGAAACCTGACAACGTCCTTGTAGTCGAATCTGCGAATCCACATATCCCATTCATAGCAAAGTTAGCGGATTTTGGTTCTTATATTGAAGTTTGCCTACCGAACTCATCATCAATGACATACAGTAGCTATACCGGCACCCGAGGCTGGAAACCTCCAGAGGTTTATGAAGATGAGACCAGATGGGGTGAGGTCTTGCCTCAACAACTTTTTTTTAAATGCGACTGTTATGTCTATGGTCTGCTGGTATTCTCTGTGTTCTTACAAAATGGGCAGCGGCCTTATGTACCTGAGAGCACAGATGACTGGAAAGACGATACGTCAATAGCTGAGCCGCTTGCAACAGTACTGCGAACACGAATTTCCCGGCTTCTGGCTCATGAGCCTACTTCGCGGCCTGACGTGAGTCCTGAGTTGCTCTACGACGATAGTGAAACGTACAGGAACTGGTAGGTCGCTCCTTTTTGCTGTTTGAGTCTACCTTTGACTTATTCGCCAAAATTGTCTTACAGGTCAACTGGCAAAAAGCTACTTGAGCGTGACCCTGATCCATCCAATCCTGCACTAAGATGTTTTTTCAGGTTCTGGGGCTATTGTGACAGCAGGTTTTCCTTTCATCTGTACAGAGAGTACGACCTGGATCCTACTTGTTTTTCGGCCGCATCTTTATTAGGCCTTGCAATTTATACCGCTTCCGAGGCAAGTGATGGGTTTCAAGGAGAGACACTGAAATATATTCGAGCTGCTGCGCAAGCCTCGTGTTTGGCGGCAAAAGGCCTCCTCAACAGCGTCTCCAGAGCATGTAGCGCAGTTGTAAGTGTATCCTCGAATGAAGGGTCGGAACAAGAGAGGGTTTGGCTCTTTGAGGCTGCAGCCAGTGGCTCCTTTACAGCGCTGTGGCAACTTCGCCAAATGTCATCTTCTTTGGAGCAGCAAGCCTGGGGAGAATTTCGAAAAATTGGAGGCTTTAACGGATCGATGTCGCCGATTGGGATTCTGCCACCCCCATCTCCGGTTCAGGGGAGAAGTGAGGGAATGCAGCTTCATGAAGCGGCGATATTCGGTACCCGAGACGACATCCTTGAATTTGCCAATCCACATAACATAAACGAAGTGGATAGCGAAGGACAGACGGCCCTGTATAAAGCTGCCAGAGCAGGCAATTTCGAAACTCTTAAAGCTTTGATCGAGCTCAATGCAGATGCATCCATAAAGACGGCAGTGGCTCAAATATCGTGCTTTCACTGGCTGTTCATGTTCGATTCGGGCTCTATTGAAGCAGTTGTACGATTGTTACGCTCAAGATCCGGATGTCCCAGTGCTAGAACAAAAGTTGCGAGGCAACAGGCGTACTTTCAGCACGTTCTTTTTGAGCATTTTCCATTCCACTGGCCCCCTGGCGCGCCTTTTCATTGGGCTTGCTTTACTAGATGTTTCCCAGCGATGGAAGCTTTGCTTCAGACTGGTGTTGATGTCGATGATCTAGACTCAGAGACAGACGATGATGCACAAACTCCTCTAGGTATGGCAATGTATCGAGGAGACGCGGAAGTGGTGAGCTTTCTACTCCAGCGCGGAGCGGATCCAAATCGCGTTGATGGCCGGGGCCGCAACCCTATTCATATGCTGGCTTTGACAAGTACGTTTTCGCGGCGGCTGTTCAGACTTCCCAAGTGCCTCTATTGGTGGTGTTTTCACGGCGCGCAAGAGACGCATATTGAAATTGTTTTTCAATGCGTTCAAATGGTGGTCGCTGCTGGTGGTAACATCAACGCCAGACAGGGTTCGAGTCAGCACGGCGACACGCCTTTGCTAGATGCCATCAACCATAAGGACGGTGGGGTAGCCCTAGCGTTGTTGAAAGCTGGAGCAGACGCATCTCTGTGCGATGAGTTGGAAATGTCACCACTCCATCACTGGGCGTCATCTGATGGGGGAAGCCTCATTTATCCAGGTACCTGGGAGCCTGTTCTTTGTCTTTTGATGGATCGTTCGCCGCAGCCTCACGGAACAGATTATCTGGGTAACAACGTACTCCATCGTGCAGTAAAAAATCCCTCCTTCGATTATTTCAAGCGTGCAATGGAAATCCTTCTCAAAAGTCCTTTGCGCGAACGAGTGACCCACAGAAATGAGCATGGTAACAGTCCCTTAAAGTCGATGTTACTGCGCTACATAATGGGAGGGGGGGATACTGAGCTCTGTCTTGAATTCTTACTTGGTTATGATTGGGCGGTGAAGTTGGATGAGGAGGATATAGGTGATCTACTATGGACCACTTGCAGAAACCAAATGCATAGCGACCAAGGCTGTTTGAGAATCATCAAAAGGCTCCTCCATTGCAAAGAAGCGGTAAGCCATAATGATCTAATCACAAAGCTCTACGGGGACGGACCCGGCAAAGGTACTAATGTCTTGATGGAGGCAATCTTGAATGCCCAGCTCGAAACTGTCAAGTTCCTGTTACGACCGACCATTGATGTAAGGATTCTCTCCACGAACGGTCTGTCTATCCTTGATTACGCTCTGCATGAAGCCGAAGGATTGCGCCGTACAGCCTTGAGGCGCTGGACTTTACACGCGCCGCAAGGAGAGCCTTTCCAAAATCGTGACCACAGTAATAACAGGGACCCGAACAGCTTCAAGGAACTCTTCTGGGCTGGAGAAACCCTTTCGCTAGAACTAAGTAAGTCAATACGCTCCCTTGTAGGCTTGTTTACTGAAGACGCAATCTAGCGTCTGTAGATTCCATTTACAACAGTAAGTTTACCACGCAGGTGTGTTCGCGAGGTGTCTGACTCCAAAAAGAAGCAAAGTACTTTGCAATCATGGATATCGTGAAGCTCGTAATTGAACGAGGTGGCAAGTCCCAAAGTCCGACGGGAGAGGACTCCAGGATAGCACGGCCAAGGAAATTTGACGCAGAGTACATAAAGGATGAGGTTTGGGGAGATCTATATAAAGCAGAAGAGCAGCCTTACTACGAAATGTGGAAGCCTCTATATGACTTTGATAAGTGATAGCTACAACGTTGAATAGCAGATACTATTTCGCTCGTGTCCATTGGGCTGTCGTCTTGGCGTCCTTGTTGACGATACATTTTGGGCCCGCAGGGCTGCAGAGATGCCTCAAGCGCCCAGTGTAGCGGAAAAACATGGTGATCGCTCCTGTCTCTACTCTAATGAATGAGCTTAGCTCCGTACGACGCCGTTGCCAGCGATGAAGACAACCAGGACAGTGGCATAGCTTCAGAATGTAAGTTGAGAGTAAAAGAGAGATTCGGGTTGCGTTTAGAGGACTTACGTTGTTCCCGCGATAACTGTCTCCTTGATATTGGCTCTTGTGAGACTGGGAAGACACAACACAAAGATTGCGCAAGACAAAATGATGGCAATGGTTTTGGCTGTCATGCTGTCCAGAGCATCAACGACGATGATGGGAACTAAGAGCAACGTTATCACGAGGCTTGCGGCAGCGAAACTCGCAAAGAATCCGATCACTGCGGTAGGCAGCACGTGTATATCAGGGTCTCGAGATACATCGCTGTAACGGAGCTATATGAATGTAAAATGGTTAGATAACGGTAACAACAGCTTGGGCAAAGACTCACGAAACGCCGAAGGGGCCGAATATTGACCACGGCGTCTTCTATCAATTCCTGGAAAGGAATTAAAGCACTATCTTCGGCTTTGATGGGACTAATCAAGTCGTTTCCGGTCGTCAAAAACTCAGTCTCATCACGAGCAACACACCCTGTGTATTCTAACCAATTGCCTAGGTTGGTGACATCGCGTGTCCTTGCGGCCTTGAGACCGAAAATGCGATCGAGTCGCTCCAAATACTTGTCTTCGAGGATCTTGTCAGTGCCTCTAAATCCGAGAGATTCTAACGCTACGATGTTATATGGCTGCCTCACCATAATCCTGCAAAGCTTCGTCTATGTCTGCCAACACTCTTTCTCTGCTTTGATTCCTATCCCTTCTCAAGCTGCCTAGAAAAAGCGGCTGTAGCTCTTGCTTATCGATGTCCTGTAGTTGACGCTCGAATTGGATTATTCGATCTTGCTTCTGCAGCAGGAGACGAGCGTGCAGCGTGGAGAACCGACGGCATACAAAGAACGACGAGTGTGTCCCAACAAGGGCAGAGAAACGAGGGTAGCCCGAGGGGTAATCCTCTACTAGAGTGCTACTTGTGAGAATATGCTGAAGCTTGTGGAGAGTTAAATCTATATACCGTGTGCCCGTACCTTGAGGTGATAAGCCTGGTCGGGTCGGCGGTTGCAGCCATCCCCGCATTTTCCGAGCCGCAAACGAACAGCAAGACCCCGGAACAGAAATCGCTAAACGCCGGCACCACCAGCAGACGCTACCGTAGACCCCGTCCATATCTCGATACATTCAAGGAAAGCTCGGTAAGGAGACTACTGCAGAAGGTCGTTGTTCCGGATTTGCTGATAGTTGTCACTGAAAGCTATTGTATTCTGGAAGGTTTCCAGAATCAGGCACCTCTTATTAGACAGATTCTTCAAGGAAGGCTGACGTAGAACTCGGGCACAGCCTTCATGACCGGACTGTACCCCTCGGCCGCCTACACCACATGGTACTACGAATACCCAAGAATGGCAAGCTCACCAAGCCCCTGACCATCCGGATGATACTGAGAAGATGTCATTCCATGTAGATAGGCCTGACGGCCGTGCTTAACGACCACGGCTAAGAGTATTAGCATTGCGGAGAAGGCTAGTGTAAGCTAGGGCTGAGTGGGCGGTCTGACCGTTTAACCGGTCCGGGCGTGGACTCTTCTTGATAAATTGCCCCACATCGATTTCAATCTAGGTATGAAATAACGGCCCAGTGTACCTTGGTAGAGTTCAGCTATCACAACGCTATCGCTCAAATCGTCCAAATAGGCGAATCAGATTCGAACTAAGGGACCATGGAACAGCAAGGGTAGGCTGAGCATCTGCCGCGCAAGCAAATTTCAAAGCTGATCTGACTATGTTCGCTTCTAGCCAGCGAACCTTCCATGAAGAGCCCGCCGGGCGTCCACGCATCAACAAGAAGACCGTCAGTATTGATTGTGGATTACATGGTTGTTGAATGCTCACAAATTGCACGTGGAAGGCTAGCACATACCGGGTTGGAGACAAAGTCTACTGGGCAGCTCCGGGGAGCCGCGGTACTACTGGTCCTTACACCATTTCAAAAGTCAGCGATACAGAGCAGTACACACTGTCTGATGATGATGGGAACAATATCAACAGTGGAAATGCCGTGCCAGAAACCCAGCTCATGGCTGCATAAGCCACATCAGGCAGGAATTTTGCGCTGCAAAAGAAGGTATTGAACATCAGGATAGAACTTGGCATGATCACCACATACTGCCGTTGCGGAAGTGCTCTAGAGGGTTGGATGCACAAGAAACTCATGAAAGGCGGTGAAACGATTAGTCGACCCCATCCATGGTCATCATAGTTCTGAGGAGAAAGCTCTCGCTATGTACCCTAGGTACTCGCATGCACGTAGCGTTGGGCTAGTAGGTCAGCACGGCTGCCAAGTCTGTAGAGCGATGCCCTTGTTTTCCGTACAGTATAACATTACATCTTTGTGATCCTTGATGGAGGGTCAAGTCTTCACAAAGACCTTCTAGTCAGGTCATGGTTCTTCCGTAGTCCTTGGCCACTCGCCTTCAGACATCACCGCTCAAAGTACGCTGTCTACAATATACTGTATGACTAGGATTGGAAATCGCTTTAATGCATTCCCTGAGGGATCCATAGAGTTGTATGACGTCTGCACAGCCTGACCTACAGAGGCTGAACGTTGGCTCGAAATCCATCTTGGCGTGGGCTTGGCCTTGCCGCTATGTCCAGTCTTGAAACTCGTTCCTATTCCTCTACAACGGATTTGGTATGGACCAGATAGATATAGACCCTCACACGTGGGAGAAAAGACTTATCGATGAGCTGAACCGCGATTTTGAGAGTGGTAATGATTATACTAGTGGGTCTCTTCTCTCGCTTTACTGGCAACAAGCAGACCATGCCGGGTACAAAGACGAGTCAGATAAAGTCGTCCAATTCTTTGGCACTATGGGTTTCGGAACAGCAGTGTACCCTATACCCTCCGAAAATAGCCATATAGAGTTGTTATCGAGAATAATCAGTCTCATCAAAACCCAAGGTAAGCCTGGTAGTCTGGTCGTCATCCACTACGGCGGTCACGGAGACGCGGATAACGATAGAGGGATGGACAGGGAGTCGCAGGCTGTCTGGGCAGCGTAAGGAATCTACATCTTCTTTGAGACTGGACGAGACTGACTAAAGGACAGACGGCTGAGTGGAGGTCCCACTGTTGACTGGTACGAGATCCAGCCTCACCTCCACAAATGTAAAGCAGATGTACTCCTTCTGTTGGATTGCTGCTACAGTGCACAGGCTGCAAGGGGTCGCGTCAGGGAGGATTCCGGGAAATATGAGCTGCTTGCAGCATGCGCGATGAAACTTCAGACGCCCCTTCCGGGTCCCGCTTCATTCACTACAGCATTGCTAAGGGAGATGAAAGAGATGCTTGGTAGCATGAATCAGATTGTGACATCGCAACTTGCTCATCGTCTTGCACACAAGCGAGCAAATTTAAGACAAACACCCATTCACGACGACATGAGCCTTGGCCATCAAGGGCGTTCGATTCGATGGAAGTCTTTCCTCGACATGAAGAAAGTTACATCAAAGTCTTCTGACCCCATTTCGCAGCTTAGATTACGTGTGGCTCTTTCTTTAAACCCAGACAATCAGGACAGATCTATATACGACCTGGTACAATGGCTGAAAGTAGAAGCACCGTCTGTCGTTCGGGAAATTGCCATTGACGAAGTGCTGCTTCAGACGGAGCAAATACAGCGAATTGTGCTGGGACATGACTCGTCAGTCGGAGAGTCTCCGCTGGTGAAGTCACTAGATGAGGTTGGAAGACAAGAGATTCTGGATGCCTGGCAAGAAGTTGACAGCCTGTTTGCCGAGAGTAGTCAGACTTGGATCCCGATAGGTGGACTGGATTCTCCCAAGAAGGTGTCGCAAATAAAGGAAAAGATTCTGCACTTCGTCCAAGAATTGGAGCTTCGAAATACCTCCGTCATTCGGAGACTCGAGGACGAGCTGGTGACATTGCCCGATGGCACTTTCGAGGATATGGCCTGCAGCAGTTCGGCCAAAGCACTGGGGCTCAACAGCCCACTGCGGCTTTTACGGCTTATCAAGGGCTCCGAATCGTCTTCTAACAGACTTGAAGTTAATGCGGGGGAGATTCAGTCTGTTGATGAACAACAAGAATTGACTGCCGAAGGTGAGAAGATGAAATGTGGGAAAATCGAGCAGGTCGATGTCCTAGTGGAATACAAGAGATATGAGGAGTTCGACCAGATGAGAAGGCTCCGCGACGGACGGAAAATCCAAAAACTTGCACAGATCTTGAACTCCGACAAGCCAACTGATTTCAGTTCTTTAAAGTGCCTACATTGGTTTCATGACAGCTACGAGCGCCACTATGGACTGATATTCGAAGTTCCTTCTGGTCTTTCACTCCCATACGCCACCCTCTTCGAGCTACTTGGTCCTCGTTACCAAAAGGTCAAACCAACACTTGGACAACGATTCCGGGTTGCCCATGACATTGGACACGCGATGCAAAAGTGGCACTCTGTAAGGTGGGTGCATGAGGACATCTGTAGTCGCAATGTTCTCGTCTTCCAGAACCCTGAAACCCACGCGTGGGATTTTTCAAGGCCTTTCCTTGGAGGCTTCCAATACTCGCGGCGGGAATTCGATATATCTGATGGTCTTGTGGTTGAAGACATCCAAAGAGATGTGTATCGGCATCCCTCTCGCCAAAAGACCCTTTTGGAGAGACACGACGCATCGCATGACATCTACGCATACGGGGTCCTGCTCCTAGAGATTGGGCTCTGGCACCGTGTGCTGGAGCATCGCTCCTTCCAGGGAATGGGAGACGACGTGCGGCGTTTAGAGCCAGAACGGATCCGGGGAATGTTAGTCCGGATTGCGAGACACGTGCTGGGATTCCCCATGGGGGCCGGATACCGAGATGCTGCGGCTTTTTGCCTCGAGGTCGGGGCCGAAGACTCATGGGATGACTACCGTGCACAGCTCAGGTTCCTGCAGACTTTTAGAGTCCAGGTGTTGGATCAGATCGCCAAGGGCCTCGGGTTGAATTGAGATCTATCAGACGCTCTATCTAATCTTCTCTGACTTGGACGTCGTCTCTATCCGCGTTCCGTGACAAAGTTTGTGTGTATGCGAGACACGAACTCGGGGAAACCCCGTCATCGCAACCCCCGTCATTCATGATCCGTTCTTGTCTCTGACTACCCAAAGTTTTCATGATCACGTCCACGGTCTGAATGCCTAACAAAAAATTCATCCGGGCCAACGTACCTGTTTCACGTTCATTTTCAATATATAGAGGGAAAAGGGGAACAAGCCATCTACGATGATGATGAATCAGTATTAGTGATAAACGAAAGGGGGGGGCAGTGGATTTGAAAAAGGAAGATCCAACTCGGCGTAGAAAAGCTTGGGACCCGTTGTAGTGCCAGAAAGCATCCTCTCCCTGCAATTGGTTCCCCCCGGAGAGAGATGAGTTGCTGGCGGCTTCGGAAGCTCTCTTCCCACCGACTCCCACCTTGGCTTGGGGCCGCCTCCTGGATACACACACACACACTGATACTGCGCCTTTTCCATCTACCGCAATTTGCCCAGGGTTTCCCCCTTTCTGCAGACTATCTTTATACTTTACTCCTCGTTCGTTTCGCCCTGTTGTGCCCGATCATGTCATTTCTTCTTATTCCATACTTGTTTGTTTGTTTTGCCCTGCGCGTGTTGTGGCGAACGAGGATTGTATCGCTTACCTAAGGTGTATATCAATTCATGTATACATATATCCATATATATATCTCCATCTCGTCACCACGTGCGTTGAAGAAGAATGCTGCGACTACAGATGTAGGATCCTGAGAAAGGTCTCGAATATGTGAGTATGCCTTTTGCATCAAAGTTGATTTGCCGGATCCAGGATTCCCTTGGATCCAGAAGAAGCCGCGATGTTGTTCAAGTCTTCTACGCCGTGCCCAGTCCTTAAAAGTTTGACTCCTCAACAGCCAGTCACCGGTATCTGGAGCAGCCGATTCAACTCGACCCTCTCGAGCGTTCATCTGAGTAAAAGACAAGGTTCGAAGGCAAGAAGATGTTGCGTCAGACGACAACAACAGCGCTGTCTCTTTACACGAGTCAGAAGATCCGGCAGGTGCAAGTGGTGATGGCAGCATCCCCAGTACAGAAATATCATCTATGAGATTCGAGCCAAGCACTACCCAAAGAAGAACAGCCCCAAGATCTGGACCCAGCGCTCCACGTCCTTTGAGACAACCTGCTGATCCATTGACTTCAGCGCCGCCGCATAAGGCAAATTCGCGAAACAGAGTCCCCTACCTGTTGCAAAAGCTACTTAAGAGATGACGAATTCCTTGAAGCTGCGATGGACGGGAGGGTATCAACGGTCAAGAAGTTGCTTGACAAAGGAGTTGATATCCAGGCGCGAGGACTCCGGGGTCATAAGACAGAGACGGCTTTGCATTTGGCGAGTCGCTGTAGGAAGGAAAAGACCGTGCAATATCTCCTGTCTCAAGGAGCTGATGTCCATGCAAAAAATGGGCGCCGCGAAACAGCTCTCCACCGTGCGTTGATTTCTGCTAACAAGCGAATTGTAGACATGCTGCTAGAGCAGGGAGCTAATGTTCATGCAAAAGATGTTCAAGGCAGAACAGCTCTCCACCTTGCGGCAAATTCTGGTGAAAACCAAATTGTAGACCTGCTGCTGGAGCAAGGAGCTGATATTGAATCAAAGGACTCAAATGGTGATACAGCATTGGAGTATGCGGCTCGTTGGGGACACCAAAACACGGTGCAACTACTGTTAGAGAAGGGAGCCAATATCGATGCACGGGGCTCATATGGTGATACAGCATTGATACAAGCGGCTTGTTATGGACACCAAGATACCGTACAGCTACTTTTAGATAAGGGAGCTCAGGTCAATATCAGAAATACGTATGGGTGCGATGCACTCGGAGTCGCGGAAATGAAACATCACGAAAAAATAGCAAAAATGCTGCTAAGTGCAGGAGCTGCTGGTTGTTGTCCAGTGATGGGTGAAAGGCAATATCTCCGCCGAAAGAAGCAGTATGACTACTATGCAGCACTCCTCAACAGCAGGCAATGACGCTCATTCTACGAGCCGTCGAAGACGATCACTACAACAAGCTACAACTCGATAATGCCAATGATTCACTCCTTTCGTAATTTATATTCAGTGCTACTCAGAAGGGGGAGCAAGGGCAAATGGGGCAATGGAGAATGGTGATTCTGCTGTGAGAAGTGTATGTGATACGTGGTTGCATTGGAAAGGTGGCAACCTCAACCGTTTCCACTCGTGCAGCCGAGAGGACAGCCGCAGTGACGATAGATGGGAACAAAGTGGAGACTACTTACAGAAAAATCCGAATTTCCCTACACGTCTCTTCATTATAAGTCAAAATTGTTACTGCTATTAAAGAGAAAGGCGGAATCACGATGTCCTTGAATTTGTAGGATGTGTACCTTGGGTAACAGTTTCTAGATTGATGCGAGTGCGGAACTCTGGACATGGCCAAAATGCATTAACATCCTTCGGCAAGGTTGCGGTTGATCCGTCAATCTGTCTATCAGACCGTAAACGGCCGACGCACGAGATATTAATGGATGGCGATGATTAACAAACTTCTCGAAAGAAAGCTTTCGCCAATCGTCTTCTTTGAGTGATGCGTGCTTGATAAGAGTGCCGAGTATCCTTGTGCAACCACCAGCTCTATCTATCGGTCACCATTTTTCATCATCCCCTACTTGACAGGAATAAGGATAATCGTCTTAAAGGTTCATACTCATATCACTCTGAAGAGGAGCCAAGAAAGTGATATTCTCGCGTCACCCTCAAGAAGCTTCAGCGATTCTGCATTATGTCTACCATCTTTCGCTACTCATCTCTAAATCCGTATCGTCCAGGGCAGCTTGACCACGAGGCTAAACTTAGGGCATTTATGTATTGGGCTGGCCTCCAAACGACAGGTACAACTTCAAGTGCGAAAAGCACAATAAAGTATTTGAACTTCGATAGTAATAATGATCACCTTATTCAGACTATATCAGCCTCGCAAGATTTGCAGGCTAATTGCAACGTCATTCTTAGCCCACCCTTAGGCTCTGGCGTACGGTTGACTCATCCTGCCCTCCATAAACCACTCCCAATCTACATCGCGACTTTATCCTTCTATCAACGGCTGCAGTGGAGGTTTATTCGTCAGTCTTCCTCATGTCTAATCAAATCTGACTGGCTTTACCATATTAAGACCCCAGATCGTTCCATCCCTCCTCCCCTCCAAGTCACAAGAGTCGAAGATCATTTCCAGAGAAACATTTCGTCTGGTGGGGGTTTGGGGGGTCAAATAGACGCCAAATTTTCTCAGCGGCCCGGCTATCGCACCAGAGGGTAAAAGATAGTTCTATGGACGAATTATTTCGAAATGATGTTTATTGTTATAAGGTTGTCGTGCAGTTTGCTACAATAGGGAAGAAATATAGCCAGATCATCAAATTATTACTGCAGCTCCCCGAATATTGCGACTTCCAGGAGAGTGTAGTCATAGAATTCAAGTCTATTCTGGTTTCCCGCAGAAGACTCGTTCCTAACGCAGTGGGATCGGTAATACAGTACAGGGCGGAAGGTGAAGATGAGCCACGTGCTCACACACAAACTTATCGGCTACGCGTCGAAGAAACGGGCACGCTCGCCATCTCTGAGCTCACCGACTATCTTACTTCTACCAGCGTAAACACGGCTTATGCGGACAAGCTACCCGTGTTGCAGGCTCTTAACGTATTTTTGGGTCATTACGCCGAGTCCTCTCCCGCAATTGCGACGGTCGGTCCCAGTAAAAAGCTTCTCTCTCTATCGAGTCTCTCCGAGGTGGACTTGGAGCCGGGCTGTCCGCTCTTCGAGGATCCTTCTCGAGTGTTCAAGTCGCGACTTACCGAATCCTGGGCTTTTGAGTATCTGCCTGACAGTATCTTATAAGTAAGTCCGCTTCATAGAGAAGTCAATTGAAACACAGTAGAAGATGCCATTAGCAATAAGGATTCTGCAAGCTCTTGTGAGCCAAATCTCATAGGCGGCAGCACCTATGAAGCGAAAATGCCTTTTGACATCTCTCCATGTCATCGAACGAAGCAATAAGTGCTCCTCAATATGACCCCTCAGATACGGGTTGCAAAGGAGTTGAAGCCCGGGAGAGAAGCATTGGAAGACGAGATGAGCCTTTCGGAGAATCCATGATTTGCAGCATTGCAGAATGAATGTGTGCCAGTGAGGTGATTGGGTGTATTAGGAAAGGGTGATGTGGAATGCGTAGACCTCGAGCCCCGCAGCGTCTGCAATACCGACAGTCAGTGCTTTCCGAAGCATTGCATTAATCATGTATGCCAGTGAGATGATTTGGATGTATTAGGAGAGATTGATGAGGAATGCGCAAACCTCGAGCCCCGTAGCTTCTGCAGTTCCGACATTCAGTGCTTGCCGAAGCATTGCATTAATCATGCATGCCAGCGAGATGATTTGGGTGTATTAGGAAAGGGTGGTATGGGATGCGCAAGACTCACGGGGTAGTTTTCATGATTTGGATTTCCAGTGCTCGGTATATGCTTGGAGGAGTACATTGCTATAGAAACAATGAACGGACTTTATTTCCCCTTCCAAGAGAGTAACATCTCATTATCTCGCAGCGTGGTTAGATAAAATCAGAAGAAAGGTTGTCCCGACGAAAGAAAACTTATTTCACTCAATCCCATCGACCATGAATTACCAAATCTCAAACTCCTCCAACTCCACCTGCCCATCCTCCAAACTTTTCATCAACTCGCCATTCATAACTCCATGTACTTCAGCAGTGTCAGTGGTGGATTTGAGAAGAATCGAATCGTCGCGGACCACGTACCGTAAGCTTCTCCCACCATGATGTAGTGACCTTCCGTTTCTCTTAAGATCAGAGGACACGCCCCTCCGAGCAGAACAACTATGACGTCTTTTATCTGAGCCGGTAACAAGGCTAACCCTTGATAGCCTGCTTCACCAATGAAGAAGCTGCGACCAGTTGTCGTCATCGGGATGAACTCCACGATCTCTTGTACTAGCGAGCAAGGCGTGAATTGGCCTAGTGACAAGGTATCCAAGCAAGCGGCCCTTCTTATTTGTCCGGTAGGAGGGTAAATGGTTGTATGGTCATCTAAGCCCGAGAGGGCACTCCACTCGTCCCTGACTTCCGTTAGTGAGTAATCATAGCTCCGTGTATCTTCAACTTTGAAGATGACATCCACGCGGAATCCGACGGTATATAACGTCTTCATTTGCTTGCAAAAGCCGACTGCTGGCGGAGAGTCGCCTGCAGCTCTGAAAACATGTTCTCTCGGCTTAGCGCTCGTGTAGTTTAAACGAAATGATTCAATTGTATGAAGAGAAGGGTGCCTTTGTCCCAGAGGATGATTCTCGAGAGCCGTGCTTCTCCAATCCGGGGCCCACGAAGGGATGGTGGCATCCCTGGGTATGAACAGACCCGAACAGTGGGAGAAGACCTGGAGGTTGCGTTCTCGAATTATGATATCTCTTACTGACTGTGCGTAGACTAAACTGACTGGGCTTTCATAATTCGGAATTATAGAGTCGGAATGGCTGTCAATTGCGAGACCAAGTAGCGCATATACTTTGTCACGCGGGTCTGTAGCCTCACTGCGCCAAAAGGTGGCCACTAGATGCAAGAATTCTCTCCTAGGTCCCTCACCGAGAGCATGTTGGCAAAGTTGAACCACACCCGCAGTCTTCCTCATTCCTTGCTTCAGCTGGAGCTCGCCATGAACTTCCTCAAAATCCCGATCTCGGGATATTAAAGCGAGCCACGCCATGATCATCATCATTGTCTCCTGACAGTATGCCCAGTGAATAGCATTCTCTCCCCAGAGCACTATGGGATCCTTGGAGAACTTTATCTCTTGTGCGACCCAGACTCGCGTCCACCATGGCTGATGTACCAGGTATGCCAATGCCTCCCACGCCTCAGATCGGTCGAGGAGATGTGTCATAGGGTGTTCAGCAAAGCTATGTCTGCTAGTGAGTCCCTTTGCAACTTTGTCGTGGAACCATGGGTTGTCTTTCGGCTGAAGGATGTTTCTCATGTCTATCATAAGTTGAACAGCTGTTCTGCTCAGCTCATTTCCAGGACCGAACCAGACAATGGTGTGCGTAGCCTGAGTATAAATGAACTGCATCAGAGGGACTTGGCAAGATCGTTCTGCGAGATCTTGCTGATTGATGCACAATGCGTCAATCCATAATGTTGACATTTCAGGGAAACGAGACTGTATCGACCGCAATGCAGCATAGAGATTCTTGGTTACGGGAAATGGTACATGATGCAGATGTATGGTACGGGGGTCCGTGGAGTCGCCCCAAACATAGGACAACGCCGTGAATCCGGGGGTCTCCTCTAGCGACACATGCTCTAAATGGCACACAATGTCTTTTTCTTCTGTTCCAGGGTGAAGCTTTAGAAGACGAATTTGCCTGGAAACAGAATCCAGAGGTCGATATATCACAGAATCTGCTGTAGTCGATTCAATAGCTCCGCCAGCAGGACAATCCATGACAAACAATTGCCAAGTCAATATCAAAAGGCCTTAAGAACCAATTCTTTCGGCCCTTTTCTTTGCTTCTGTTGTTTGCTTTACGAGTTTGTGGGTCAAGTGTACTTGAAAAGGCGTAGGTGTCATCAAAGTAGTATCCTTGTCGACGGTGGCTTAGCTCAGCTACGCCCCCACGCAATCATTGATTCGTACTTTTGAACATGTCTTAGTAATCCTTTACCTTAGGACAAACGAGTTTTCCTATTGGAAAGGGCGCCTGCGGGGTATCCAAGGTCCTTTGCGGGCCATCATCACTTCATCCTCTACCCTAACGAGACCAGCGCCAGACTTGATCAATTGGAACAATTCTTAGGCATTGTAGCCTTCGTGCTGCATTGGATCGGCTTCGACATATATGAGACCATCCAGAGGGGCTTAAAGCTATTGAATAATGGGCTCAAGGAAAGGGCAGAGAGGAGGTCTTTGCCAGATTCGGTACTGAACAGAGATTGATGGTGAAAGCGGACACTGACTGTTAGATGTTTGAGTTGGCGCATTCATCGTGCTACACACTCGATTGTATGATTACTGGGGCAATAATGCGATAATACTCTGCTGTATCGGCCTCAAGCTCAATCCACGGTTTCTTCAAGGGGGACTTCAGTGAGAAGGGCCTCTTGGTCGTTGATGGAACTTGCAATCATCAGTCAGCATGAATTCAGGCTTAGCATTGGCTGATTTAGGATTAGGCACCCATCTCTTCTGCCCTTCTCGCCGATGAACTCTAAATCATCTTCAAATCGCATGGACACAACGACATCTACCTTTGCTAGGCATTAAGAACCAAATAGCCACTCAAGAAGCTGTCAAGCCCCAGTCTGGCTTCAAGATGCCCTCGTTCCAAAGTCTGAGCTTGGAGCTCGTAAGTTTGATTGTAGACATAGTAAGCAAAATCACCTCTCTTGTCAGTCCTCCAAGGTTGATTGCTCATCATTGTAGATCTGCGAAGAAACCCATCCAGCTCCAACACTGAAAGCAATAAGCCTTGTCTGCCGTCTACTCCACGACATGTCTTCACCCTTGCTCTTTCGACATATGACTATTCCTTTGGCCGCCACGCACGCGAAGCAAAGTATTGCTTTCCTATAATTTACTCAGCCAATCTAGTCGTTCTGTACGGACTGTTAGTTAACCAAAGCAGGAAGGGCGTCTCCAGAATCCCGAAAATGACTCCAGGGGTGTTCACGCTTCCCTCGGGGCCTTCCAGATCAGATGCTGAGCAGGGGACGCGCCACTCAGACGAAAGAAAGATGTGGAACGGACCTTCAGTGGGAGTGGCTTCTTTCGCAGAGTATGCAAGAGCCGAGTCTCCCACCAACGAACATGGCATGCACTTGCACGAAATTCATGTTTCCCAAACCCTGGATCAAATTGGTAATGTAATCTAACGCGATTGGCTGCAAGATGGGACTTGGCGTGGATCAGTCTTGTGAAGACGTGGTGGGAGCGCTTCCTAGTCGGCGAGGTCTTGCAAGGAAGACAACATGAGGGACGAAATGGTATAATTGCTGATTTATGTCTGTTGAACGTGTGTTTGTACTCTACTTTGATTGCATTGCCTAGACTACCAGCATAGTCGCAAGCGGCGTAACGCAGGAGTGCTCGGAGCTGGTCGATGCGCAAAACATGATCGCAACCATCATTAAGTAGATGTTTTAGTGACCGGGCTCTGAGACTGTCTCAACTTGATAGAGTGTCATATGCGCTTGTCAGTACCGACTACCATTCCAAGAATCTCCAACACCTGCTCCTTGACAGCTAGAGGTATTGCATTTGTTTGGCACCAGGGATCCTTTAGACTGTTCTCCGCTATCTTGCCCAAATTCACAGGTCCTATACCCACGGACTCCAGGTCCCTTGGCATCTGCAGTTCTCGAATGATAGCATCCAATGCATCGCATAGATCGGCATCTTCTTTCCTGAGACAAGACGCTTCTAGGACATCTGCAATCCCGTCCTCCCTCCAGAGAATGTCAAGTACCCTGGCTTGCTGAGCTGCATTCACCCGAGAATTGTACTTTGCGACCGCAGGCATCAGTATGCAGCTTTTCTCTCCGTGCGGGACATTGTAAGGACCTAGCTGACGGCCGATTCCATGGCTTGCCCCCAGCGGGATCTTGAGGGCCATCACCTTCATATAGCTCATACATCCAGACTGGCATTTCATTCTCGCCTCGGAGTCTGCCGGATTTTTCACGCATCGCAGAAGACCTACCGTTAGGAGCCGGAGACTCTCGACAAAATCCGAATTGGCCTTCTCATTGCTTCGAATGGAGCAGAGCGCTTCTACACAATGATCAATGGCTCGGACGCCTATTGAGATCCAGACTCGCATGGGCGTGGTGACCGTAAGACTGGGGTCCAAGATGATGAGACGCGGCTCATAGGTACGGTTGCTAAAGAGCTGCTTGTTGTGCGTGATGTCGTTGGTGCAGGCGCCGTATGCAATGTACTCGCCGCCAGATAACGTAGTTGGATTGCTATCATCGGCACTGTAGACCCGTTGAACGTGTCATCAAGTGATCCTTGGAGTCCAGGCATCGTTTCGCGGAACAGCCTGTCAAGCTTTTCGATACTGTGAGCATCGTTCGCATCGGCCAAGGTTGACTGCCATGAACATTCATCGCTGCAGCTGGCAGAGGTGGGGAAAGACTTGCCAGTATAGCGCCCTTCCTAGCGTCGATTAGAGACCCACCACCCAGTGTGATCAAGCAGTCCACTCTGAGCTTCTGATTTTCCTCTGCGACCTCGATGACTTCGCTGTACATACTATGGGGCTTCATACCCACCCGCACATTTGCAATGTTTTCCTCACCGATGGCCGTTTTGAGTCTCTGCAAATAATCACCATTACGAGTAAGGGACTTGGAAACGACGATGTAAACGCGAGATGCCCCAAGGTCTTTGACATGCTTCGCGCATGCTTCGTAATACGACAAGCCATAACTGACAAGGGGAACGTCATACTCGGGCCATACCCGACGATACGTTTCTTGTTCGTCCATATCGATACCGTTGAAGGAATTAAGAAATTGCGAAAGATTGGAAAGATTGTCAACTAAGGCAGAGGTAGAAACAGCCGACAAGACAAGACCGATACCGTGTTCGATCGATACCAATGTCTTTTTGTTCGAATGCCCCGTCAAAATACGGAGTATTGTGCTGGGTCTCCCACACCAATAACGCTCTATACCAGGATTGATGATACTCTACACCAGGGCATATAATCTAGATTCTAAAGAGTGCGAATTGTATATATGTGGTTGTAGTGACCATAGCTACAAAATTTCTAAGAGTGTGGCGCCGAAAGACTGGCTGAGCTATCTAGGGCTAGAGCCCGGATAAAGCCCTTGAAGCGACCCCTAAAAGGTGCCCTTAGATATTCCTGCTATAAGGTCGTTGTCCGAAAGCGCTTCCGGAAATTTTCAAGCACATCAATTCCTTCACCGGGGGTTTGCCAGTCATGTCGCATCTGACGAGATCTCCGAGGGAGGTCTGTTCCCAGACGTATATACGAACAAGGGAGATAGTGCAACCGACCACATCCAGTGCGCTTTTGAGGGGGAAAAAAACGCAAAGTCCATTAACCGCAAAGCGAGAAAAG
>JAEUBB010000110.1:16708-31630 GCA_018257885.1 Parmelia sp. 050094 | reverse complement strand
AGATGTCTGTTACTGCCAAGATGTCAGAAAATTGCTCCGGCCTCACCCCTAATTACCTGAGGGATCGGGGGCGGGGGCGCGCACTATCGTCGCACGGCCGGAGTCATGCAGACAGATGATTGTGGGTAAGTGCGCCGCTCGTGGAGACGAGCTGCTACCTGGTCGTACGACTACATTATCAGAAGAGTTTACGTTTGGTACTCCTTATCTCTATTTACTCTATATTTAAAAGCGGCGTGTTCCCCAGGATCCGCGCTTGATCCTAGGATTTCTGCGAGCCCTCGGCCGTAAATACGTTACCATCATATCAGATGCTATCGTTGGAATCTCACGTCATCAATAACATACTATACGAAACACCTAGGTCTACACTGCGACAAATAATTAGCTCAGCCTCACATCTAGTCCAGAATTTTCGCCGGCGACTTGTATGATCTCGCCCTCCTCCATGCGGTGCTAATATATTTTCCCGAATCACGATTGATTGAGACTGAAATTTCTCACACACAAAGCACAACGGAAATTGAGGAACGGGAAATTGTGAAACGGGACATGCCACATGCACACATGAATGGAATTTATGACATTGTAGCAAATGAAAAACTCCAATGTTCACAGCCTCGAAGCAGTGAACCTCCATGCATCAGTATCATGCATCAGTCAATTTACAAGCACGCCACGAGGCCAAAAGGCTGATTCAGTAACGTAAGTTCGTCGACTGGGCTTTCTGCTTTTTAGTTTCAATGTTGTCTAGAAGTCCTTTCCCTTCCGAAATAGATGAAGATATTTTGTGATTTTACCTCGATTACTAAATATCTTAATCGTTTTGGTTGTTCATTTCCTCTTTCCTCTTTCTTTCACATAATCACACAGATACTTTCTTCTCATAAAACAAAAAGAAAAAAACGCCGATACGACAGAAACCACAATTCAGCATGGAAGATACTTCAGATCAAGCCAATTGGCCTCTTCGACAACCAAGCTCTCATCTATCGGAACAATATATCAACTCCAATTCTACACTTGTGGATTCTCCATCGCCACCTCATCTTCGTCACGTTTATCGTCGTGCCAATTCGGCGGTTGGAGAAGATTCATCGGATCATGGAGCCGGTATATTACTGCACGATGGTTATGGGCTCGCCATATCAGGACTCGAGGAACAAGAACAAGTACCGGTTGCCGGAAAGTCTGTCGGAAATAAAGTCAGTCCCGGATCCGCTGATTTCTTGCTCTCACCAATGCCAGTCTATCGATCCGACGGAGATCAGGAAGAGACCCTTCACAGTGTCCATCGATTTTCATTACATCAACCTTTTACGCCGAACTCAGACTGCGAACCCCTACATAAAGGCTCGGAGGCCAATTTCGGATGCAGAATGAGGGGACCGCCTGAGAAGAAGCGCAGCAGTTGGTTAGCGATCTCGCTACTCATACTGTCAGTCTACTCAACAGCATTCTCCGGAATTTGGCTCTTTGTTGCAATTAAAAAAATATCCTACGGTCATTTTGTCTCGCGTAAGGGAGTCCCCTTCGGGACGGCATCTACCCTGTGCACAGCTCTCGCAAAGTCAATTGAGTTGTCATTCGTTACAGTATCTGTCGCTTTCATTGGGCAAGCCTTGAGTAAAAGGGCGCGTTTTCAAGCCAAAGGCATTACGATTGCAGAGATGTCCATGAGAATGTGGATCATGCAGCCTGGAACAATAGTCAGCCATTGGGAAGCTGTACGGTACGTTGCCGCTACGAGATTAGGCCTTTTTTCCCTGCTGGTGGCTTTGATGGCAATGCTCTACACTACAGCATCAGATGCTTTGGTGACGCCAGCATTGAAATTCAGCGAGCCTAAACATCGAATCATGTACGGAAAGGTCTCAACGTCATTTGCGAACCCGGACTATATTTTGGACCACTGCGAAACGCCTGTCGAAACGCCTTTTCAACAGGCAACGGATCCTGACCTCTACCGCGCAACTTGCCTCGACATGGAGCATATATGCCAAGCATCTCATAACTATAGGCAATACATAAGAAATTGGGAGATTGATGTCAGCTCGAAAAACATTTCGGATAGCCTGGCACAGCGGCCAGATCCAGTAGGGACGGTGAGTAATTTCCAGATTTGGACCGGCGATCTAGCCTACAAGAAGTGTTCTAAGATGGAAAAGTCCTTCGTGGGGTTCCAGAGCTGTTCCCTTGTCTCAGTTCAGGCATTAAACGATATTTGCTGATTTGAAGTCCTACCTAGCTTTATGATAATACGACCGTGAAAGGAAGCTGGATACACGGGCAAGACATGGGTCTCCTTTCAGAGAAATATGGGAGAGCTGTCAATAACGTCACCATGGCAATGCCGCATGCTGGCGTCTTTGCAGCGGCGATGGATCCACTCAATGGTATCATGCAGCCACTGGACCTCGATGTGAGTTGATAAACGACCAGAAAGTATCTGTGCTGATCCGACTTTTCACAAGGGTCTCGGCATGTACTATGTTCAGGCATCAGTCCCATCGCCTGTTATCAATTTCATGTGTGCGGATATGTCACGCGATGAATTGACTCCAATGGTGTTTACTGAATGGCCGTCAGGATATCGCAATGGAACCACCAGCACCAACCTCAACGTGTCTGATTGGTATGATAATCTCAAGACCCCGAGCTCACTCACTCATACAGCAGTGGACGATCTTTTTGGGTTTGACGACACCGAGAGTCACCCAATCTTCTCCAAGCTTCCTCAACCATATACTACTGTCTTTAATGCCTCCTTTACCTATGGCCACGAGGCTGTATATCTACTGGCCACCTCTGCAAATAGCACTTACACAATGTGCTCGATGCGTGTGGCACAATCGCCAGATTGCTTCACAGAATACTATAATAGCGCGAGCGGTGAATCTTTAACCTCGTACTGCGGCAATAATTCCCTTGCATACAGCAAGTCCAGACCAGACGCTCCCAACGGCTTCTGGATCAAAGACTGGGAAAGTGTCGGCAGACCGTGGGGCTTTGGGTTAGGTCTGACTGGTGACATCAATAATAATGGTGGTCTCCTCGCTTTGCTTCTCACTCAGCTCATACCCACGACGAACGCCCTCAACCCCAATCTTCCATCAATGTCGGAAGCGCTGGCTGTGCTAGCAGGCTACACACTTATTCTCTCTTCCGAAGATGCGCCTTTCGTCCACTGTAAGCCAATTTTCCTACTTGTTGATTTCCTGTTCGAGACTGCTTTCCAAGTAACAAGACATGCCGCGGAAGCTAACGAGTCTTGTTCTCCTTTTGGCTCCCAGACACTTTTTTCCTTAGAGGTGAATCGCTGACCCTAAGTTCTGCCAGACTGGAACTACACGACGCACATCCTATCTGATCCGCAATACCAAGCTTTCAACGCTACACTGAAAACACAAGAGTACATGTCCGGCGGCCAGCATTCCTGGCAAAAATTATTCTACGCCGTCCTCGCGGCCGTCTTCGTCACCAACGTCTTCTGCTTACTATACTTTTCCCTCAGCGGCGGCCTCATCACCGACTTTATCGAGCCGCAAAATCTCTTCACTCTATCCCTAAACTCACCGCCCAGCGCAGTCCTCGACGGCAGTTGCGGAGGAAACCTAGAAAAAAAGCAACTCAACGCGAACTGGCGAATCCTGCACGACAAGGAGCGGAACCATCTCTCCATTGCAAGCAACGGCGTGCATACGGAGGTGCACAAACGCAGCATTTCACAGCGGATGGACTTGGATTTGGAGAAGGTTCCGACAAAAAATCTGCTGTGCAAGCTTGGCGCGCAGAGAACAAGTCGCCTGTGAGCGAGCAACAGGGTAGCGGTTGGAAAGAAGTCGAGCGGCGACTAAGGTATGCTAGAGAAGCTCATGGTGGCCCTTGGTTCAATCAGAGTTCCAGACTAAGCTTTCGTCATCAGGTCGCTTGCTGGATTGAAGGACTCGTGCGCTCGGACTGGCGTAATGTAGGCTGGCTATTCCCCCATGAAGGATTTTCGCATTAAGTACCACACCTTGGACCTTCCCTACTAGATATGATGAAAATGGCCTCTAAGAATTAGTAAAAAGGCCAAGTTTACGGGGTAGAAACTGGGGTAGATTTTAAAGAGAGCCATCTATTTCGCGTACAGCAGGCGTTTAGCCCCCTTAACAAAGACCGCGGCTGCTCTTTCGCTACCTTACATTCGTCTGAAGAAGGTTTGGTTCTTCAAGTGTAAGGGTATAGGAGTTTTAGTAGAGCGGAGTAGACCTCGTCGACGTATAGTAGTATTATCTTATATACATCGTACCAGGCTGAAAAGCAGTTCCAGCCTTGGAGTACGTCATGTACAGGGGAGACTCTTGATCGTTCCCTATAGCCATCTTTTTTCTTCTGGCTCCAGTCAGATCCTTTCTCTTGTTCTCTTACAAATCACCTTGAAGGAAGTGGGAAACCCAGCAAAATATTTCAATGGGACATTCGAATAAAAATACATCTGTGACTATCGAACACCGTAACCAACAGAAACCTGCCCCGACAACCTCTCCTTGAGCGAGTGAGCCGGATTCTTCGGCACCGTGCCTAAACTATCTTTGCTTGTATGGCATTTTACGAATCAACTTCGCCACGTTGGAAGGCGTTTTTCCACAAGTGTTGTACGATTAGGTTGGAATGAGCTATGCATACGAGCATACCTCCCTGATAGAGAGATCAATGTATCAAATGTATTGAATAGTAGATTACTAGTCACTCTGTGCAGTCGCATAGTACGTCATAATACGTGTCTGCGCGACAATGGCCATGTACCTGATAATCACAACAATATTTCGAACATTTGAGAGAGAGTACCAAGACTAATATGGCGTATAAGTGGAAGAAAAACAACGAAATGAAGTCTCTCGAGTCGAGCCAGAGGAATGCTTTGAAATTCTCATGGCTTTCTAGTGCCCGAATCTGTCGGCCCGAAAGCTTAGGCAGGTCGTGGGTTGCCGTCCTGGGAGAACATCACCTGTACCGGGCGTCCATCCGTATCCACCCCACCCCTTCCGACCTCCCCGCTGTTCCAGCCCGCCTGACCTCGCCGGCCTTATCACGAGCTACAAGCCCCTTATCACCCCAATAGAGTCTTTCATCCTCCTTCCCCCAATCATCGACCAAATCGACCAATGTCTGCAGATGCCCGTACGCCACCGGCTGAGGCCCGCTGGGTCTTTTGAAGCATAGGTACGTCCCAAGAACCGCAACGCCGAACAAGAAGGCCAGAAGCAAGATTAGGGCATTGGCCCATATGACGATACTTGTGTTGCCGTCTTGGTTAAATTTGACCTGGACGGACTCACCAAAGGCCCAGTGGATGGCTATTTTGAAGATGAAAAGTGTGACGGTTTCCCAAGCCGTGCAGGCTTCTTTGATGGCGTTTGAGTCGATGTCGGCGCCTTTGGCCTCGGTTTTGCGCTTCTCCTGTGCTCCGGTTGGATCTGTAGCCTTTAAATGGTCGCTTGCCTTCCGCCACACTCGCTCGTCCCTTGTCGCATTCACAAGGAGCTCTGTGCAGTGCAGTGCAAATGTGAAGGTCAACTGTAATGCGAAGGTGAACCCTATCCCAACGAGTACAACTGTCCAACGGGGTTGCGCAGTCGAGCTCCAGGTGGATGTCCAAGTGATGGCCTTACCTCGATGTAGAGCATTGGTACCTCCGCCTTGGCTCACGTCTTGGCTTTGCTGCCCCATGCCAAGGGTACATGACGCCCAGATGAGGGTACCGATGACGGCAGCCCACAGTAGGACGGTCACCAGAATAGCGTAAGGGCGGGAGACAGCGAGGCTAGGTTGGCGTTTGTGCGGAAATTGATGCTGAAAGCGTGCATTTGATTTGTCACGGATCTTACAGTACGAAAGTAGAGTGCGGTTGGGGCGAGATTCGAGGTCTCGATGCTTGCAGGCTAAGGCATTATTGAGAGGGTCGGCACTCCAGGTGGGGACGTGGTGGCGCATTACTAAGAAGGACCAATTGGCGATAGCTGCTTGAGAAAAGAGAGCGAACGTCATGACAGCGAGGGCCGGAACACTGAAGCTTAGATTAAGTTTCTCAGGTGCCGAAGCTACCGTATACAGACTGACGATGAAGATCTGACCGGCAGCGGTATAGGCCAACGCAGTCACGAACATGGCGTATAGGTTAACAGCCCAATGGTTTGGCTTTGAGCTGTGGGCTTGTGTCATCAGACGAAGATTGGTATTGAAATTGAGACGACCTTCTCGCCAGAGAGCCCAACG
The DNA here is from genome assembly GCA_018257885.1 of Parmelia sp. 050094. Lineage (NCBI taxonomy): Eukaryota > Fungi > Ascomycota > Lecanoromycetes > Lecanorales > Parmeliaceae > Parmelia > Parmelia sp. 050094. The sequence continues at coordinate 25,369 of JAEUBB010000110.1, read as the reverse complement.
GAGTGAGGTTGTATGCACGAGACCGAGGGATTCGTTGCAGAAGGTGACAATGATAGACAAGATCAAAGGGACCACGAAAAGCGCCGCCAGCCCATTTTGATCCGTTCCTATGATTCCAGTGCTATTAATCGGCGTCAAGTCTCCTGCTTTCGCAAGAGCAGTGGCAAGTGTCACGGTCCCAATAAGGCCACTAAAGACCAGAATATAAGAAAGCACGAGGCCGACATGACAGGTTCCTCGTGCCTTGGACCCCGTGTGGTAAGGCCGAAGACAGCGTTTCTCATGAGCCAGTTCGGGTGCAGACGTGATTTGCTGCCTATCCAGGTCCTCCATGCGCACGGATGCTTGAGTTGACAGAAGATGCAAGATGCTTGGCGGGAGTCTGGGGAAGGAAAATGAGGTGAGAATTGGAGAAGTTGAGTTGAAGTGGCATGTTCAAGACTTTAAGGTGGCTCCATGATACGAGGCTGAAATGAGTCGAGATGTTGTTATCGGCCATCCTTTGACAGCCGAGACAGCCAATGCGGCTAGAGTTGCACACTCGGTGGAATAATGGTAAGGTAGATAAGCCTTGCACATGCAGATCATTCTATCTAGCCCTCGGATTGTAGAGTAAGTAGGTATTTATAGCTAACAAGCGTGCACAGCATCTATGCACTGGCTCCGTTATATGGCTACTCATGCTACACTCGTGAGATGGAGAATCACCCTCTTTGCTAGAGTATAGTAGACAGACCTGTAGCAACAATATTGGAAATCAAATCATTACAAAGGCTTTCTGCGTTAACTATGTTGTATCACACCTACGGCACCCTATTTCGACCAGGGGGTCAACCCTAATTATTTGATTTTTTGATTTTTGATTTTCGCAATTCTAATATTCCTGGCTAATACTCAGTCTATTTATTAATCCACCTATACATATGCGATACCTCTACAACGTTTAGATGTTAATTATTGAATAGTGTTCTATTATTGGAAAAAGTTTCAGGATCGCAATGCCTATATTTATCGACCTGGACCCTCTTAAAGATGAGATCAGGCAGATGTAGGATGCTAGACTCCTTAAACTTACGTACCTAGCTGACTGGCCCTGGCCCTGACATTGGCCCTGGCACTGGCACTGGGGCTAAAGAATTAGAAATGGCCTACTTTTTATCTGTATTAAACGTTCTCGAATACATAGTCCGTTCTACTTAGATACACACAGGCATACATCTAAGCCATATATATTACGTGACCCCAACCTCCCCCTCAACCTAGAACACAGTAGCTATAGTCACTATACCTATATACAGCTATGGCTACTTCGTCTACTGTTAACTACACTATGGAACATGCGCTACAATTTGTACTCTTCGGAATTTGGTTTACGTGCCCTGGTATGGAGCATTATTGGTGTGGGAGGCCTGCAGTCAGAAATCCAAAAATCAAAATTTGATGGTTGACCCCCTGGTCGAAATAGGGTGCCGTAACACCCTAGAATTTCGCTACCAGTTAGTGTACTCTACAATGAAAATGGTCTCTAAGGATTAGTTAAAAAGCTACTCCAGGTTCGCGGGGTAGATTTGAAGCTGATCTTTCCCCACGTTCGTCTCAACAATACAGTATTTTCTTTTCTTCCATTGGCCATCAAGTATACACGGGACACCTCTATAAATAAACATAATGAGCTGGGCAGCAGACGTACAGCTTGACAGGGGCCTTCAGCACCCAAGGCTGCTAAGCGAGTGCACTGCCTCACTCTGGTGACGCGACAAAACCTGTTTGATGCCTAGTGATTTCTGCGCTATGCTCCCACTTTTCTTTGAACCCACCATCAGGAAAGTGCTTATTTCACCAAACTCCTCTATCTGCACGCTCGATCGGAATGCCTACTGAAGAATGCGAGCAAGAGCAAGAGCGGCAAATACCGGGAGAGAGTCGTTCCAAGTACAACAATCGTGACGAACTTGCCGATGCGAATATTGATGACTGCTGCAACCTATGTTCTCAGTGCTCTCGAGTCGACTTTGAGAGTATGCCATCCTCTCGCAGGCCACTCGTTTTAGGGGTTCCGCTCGAACATCAACAAATCTCTTCTTTCAAGCTATCACAACTCAACAAGAGGGATACCTATTAAAAAACTTTCTATACAACTGTTACTCATCTAGAATAGATCTAGAAAATTTTGGCCGGGATATTTACTGTAAAGCTAATAGTCTTAGAGTTGTCACGTTGCGAAACAAGCCAGTTGTGATGTTCTGCCAAGACAACGAGTGCCCAACCTGCCAGAGGATGGGATATTCGACTCCAAAGTGCCCAAGGTCGGGGATTACATGGTTGCCAAATTGGGCTACAGAACTTCTGCATGGGAAACAGCCACGTGCTCTCCATGTCGCTTGTTCGCCGCTGTTCGTGTACCCCCGTCAAGAGTCGGTTTTGGTGGGGGCGTCGACTACCAACTGAGAGCGGTCTTCTTTCTCAAATCCACACCTGAAGCTTTCCCCAATACTGCTACTAAGGCTCTAGCGGGCTTTGAAAATGTTTGTCTAGTCGTGTTACCTGACACTAGACAGCTAATGAGTCAAGAGATGCTGACAGAGGCTCTCACGCAAAGCGGAGCTAGAGGGGTGATTTGTCGATTAGGAAGGTCCGGTTCGGAAAATTCATCGACTTTTGGTGCCCGAAGGGTGCAGCCAAATGCCATTGATTACCATCTACTTCGAGCATGGATCAGTATTTGCCAGCAAACCCACCACTCGTCATGTTCTTTTGAGAATAGTACGCCACTAGCATCTCTCAGACTCATAGACTGTAAGACGCGGTTGGTTATCAAGGCTACTTCTCGTCTCCCTTATGTTGCGCTTAGCTATGTCTGGGGCTCGAAATCATCCCAAGCAGCTACTCATCAGCCCAAAAACCTGCGAACGGGAGATTGCATACCCGACATACTTCCAAATGTGATCGAGGATGCAATTACCGTAACGCTGAGACTCGACTGGCAGTACTAGTGGGTTGACAGGCTCTGCATTGATCAGGACGACGACGCGGATAAGCATGGCCAAATTGGACAGATGGATCAAATATTCAGTGGAGCATCTGCAACTCTGGTTGCTGCTGCTGGTCTCGATGCCGAATATGGACTACCGGGAGTTGGGGAAACTCTCCGAAGACCGCAACCTTTTGCTATCACCCAAGGCCAGCATCTGGTATCAACGATGCGTCGACCGGAGATGTCGATTCTGCAGTCCAAATGGCTCACACGAGGTTGGACTTACCAGGAGGCAGTGCTGTCCACACGACGCCTAGTGTTCACGGAGGAGCAAATAAGTTTCGAATGCAAATGCATGTACTGTTGTGAGTCTGTGGTCGATCCTTTGATCTTGCCAATAAGTCAAAGTCAGGAAAACGCAGAATTCGGGTCGCAGATGCGGAAAGGTTACTTCGGGTCGTACACCGGGCTCGGGCAAAGGGCTGACCAGGGAGAGAGTGCGAACGTGATATCCCGAATCAGGGACCACGTGAAACGGTTCACAGCGCGAGAACTCTCATATGAGTCAGACTCCCTGCATGCGTTCTTGGGAATCCTGAACCAGTACAGGAACCGATCTCCTCCAATTCATCACTTTTGGTGCTTGCCAGTCAACTATCCCGGAATTGTTCAAGCGCCTGTAGCTTTCGTCATCAGCTTGTGTTGGCAGCATCCCCCGAATCTGAACACAGAGCCACCACGCCGTCGGGAAGGGTCACCGTCGTTCTCCTAGGCAGGCTGGTCGGGCGTCGCATTGCTCCCAAGATGGTCCCCCTGGGCCGTGGAAATGCTAACAGCAACCGACAAAATACTCCAGCCCTCGGCGATACGGTCATCGCTACTTACACAGGTCACCAAAGGATTAGCGGGCCGCCCACTGCCATCCTGTTACCTAAAATTGGACGTGAACATGATCCAAATCCAACTACAGTATATCCCAGCATCAGATCCGGAATCGTCCGAATTTTGGTTCGTCGGCAAATCAAACATGGAACAGAAAGAATATCATTTCCCTGCCATCTTGTCCAAGCGACCCACTGTAGGAGATGGAAATCTAGAAAAGCTGCGAACTCGCCCATATGACTGCCTAATGATAGCTGGACCCTCCTCGCTCCTCAACGACGTTACGGTGAATATGGCAGTGTTGCGTGACTACTTATGGAATTTTCTTTTGTTAGTCGAGCAGCACGGGGACATCTACGAGCGAATTGGCATTATCAGTGATAGAGACCTCCCTTTTCTAACGCGGACCATGACCAAAACGAAGCGAAGAATTTGGCTGGGGTAGTCGTATCATATCGAAGCTTTCGAAAATGGCGCTGCAACTCCTGAACTAATTGTATGAGGCCTAGAGCAGCTCCCATTAAGGCGCATGCGACATGAGCAGATCGGCTCCCGCATCTCCTGTTCCCTGCAGCGAGCCCCTAGCTACGGGAGCCGCCCCTCTACGATTGCAGGGACACGGAAACGAAACATTGCCAAATCGTACTCCAGTGACGCTTGGGACGTCCCCAATGCTTCCACAGGCTCCACTTAGGCACAACCCGCATTTACAGACAAAACGCTCACTTGAAAAACAACGCGATCCTCGTCGGCATCCTCAATAATGGGAAACGGCTACTACTAGTCCCTCGTCCACACCATCTGCCCCATATAACAGCCATTTCTCGCAGGATTGTCAGCGAGCAGGATGGCACAGCTGTATGTTGCGGACCCAAAACTCCCGAGCCTCAACGAAAAAGAGCATCTAGAAGGAAGCATCATAGTCTCAGGCGGAGTTCAAGACCTGGACCAATCTTTGGGAGTTGTACCCACACATTTACAACACCCACGCTCCTTTCAGTGTCTCGGGCAAGTCTATTCGCTCCATAAACCGCGAATCGAGCCCCCCGTCGCGATCTTCGCAATCTATCATTTTTTAACATCGTGTCTATAACCAGCACGCTTGCTACGGATATAAGCTCGCGGTTCTACGGTCGAGGTAATGGCACTGGCGCTCAAGAGTGCGGGACCGGCCGGGATGCACAGTACGAGTGTGGTTGCTATGGTTACCGAGACTTTCGGACGAGTGAGGACTCACGCGTAGAAAGGTGGCAACGGTGGTGTGCGGGTTATTGTCGAAGAGGATAGGGGGAGTAGAGGTAGGAGCTGCTGAGGAGAACATCCAATCATTCTCTAGATTCACACGCTANTATATTAAACTTTATTAGCTATCTCTTCTAAAGCTGAGGAAGGAAAAAACGAAAATAAAAGAGTTTTTTCTAAAAAAAAAAAAAAAAAATAAAGACCCCCATCGAGTTAGAGAGTTAAATGAATTATCATAAAATTGATATCTAAACCCGCTCGTACAATTTAGAAGTGAAATATCTGGTAATACTAGAATACCAATAATAAGCTTCCAAATATCGATCCCCCGACGTCGTTTTCCCTCGAGCATACGTCAAATTTCTCCAGAACAGATCGTGCCAACTCATATCTCCCGTATATTACTCTCTACTGCAGCAAAGCATCATTTACTCTCTTCACAAGGCACAGAACATACTGCAGAGTCTCAAAAGCTTTACAGAGCAAATAGTTTCTTGAAGCAAGGACTCATCTTTTCGTCAAAGCTTTGTATCCACGGTCAAGTCTTACTAAGGCTTCAATCTCTGATTCGCGTCAAGTCCCCTTTGATCGAACTTTATAACATCTCGCTGGCCCCAAATGTGTAGACGTAGGACGAGTGATCGGTCGCCTTACATCGGACACCAACGATATGGCTTGTCATCTAATGATGATGGGTACTTGGAAGATTCCGCTCCTGATGTAAGGTGCTATACGCGGACGCGACACGACGATCTGCTTCAGCACTGGCTTCGTGTGCCCTTGCCGCTGCTTCTAATATAGCTACCAAGCTTACAACGGCGCTTCCAGCATTGGCTGTCTGCACTTGACGCTCAGCAGCGGTTGGTGACGAGTTTGGTGCATTGAATATGATATCAGGTATAGGATACTCTTCCATCTGCAACGGTTCACCGCTTTGATCTTGTCGGCTGGTTCTCCGTGGTTCGCGCAATTGCTGTTTGACTAAAAGCGAACCGAAATCTACCCAGCCCTCGATGTGCTTCATTCCACCTACAGACAAGAAAAATATCTGACAAAAACCAGTGCTCACAATATAGGCAATGAAAATATTGCGACTGTTTGTAGCGCCAGCAGCCGGATCAAGATCGCGCGTCCATACAAAGCCCTGATAAATGGCGAGGCCGGTGATGAAAGCTAGGATCGAATACGACATCATCGTGTACGGAGCAGACAGGAGAAATACGGCCGACAGGGCGGCTTTTCTGTCCTCAGCAATCTCTGATGTTTGCCACCGGGATCCAACAGTAAGCCAGTCTCGGACCATTTCTGGACGATACAATTTGCCAACCGTCCTTTGTAGCCTGCAGGCATAGTACACGGATAGGCAACCGGCGACAGTTGCGAAAAGGAGAAAGGCCCGAGCTGTCCAGTGGGCTAGACTCAAATTTGGCAAAGAGAGCGCTGTAAGGGCGACCTGAGCAATAATGGCACCCTGCATGCTTGTTGGCGTCATCTTTCGAGGCAGGCAGGTCTCTAAACTTACTGCGACAGCCGTCATATTGCTCTCAGCAGCGACCGAGTCCCTGAAGAGTAATGCTTCGTTATCATCCCCTCGAAGAACAACCTGCTCGATTCTAGCATACTCAGAGGCGGTACCTCTATAGACGACGCTCAAGACTAAGGCAACGTTCCTTCCATACGTCTTGCGAAGAGTGAAATATTCCTCTTGATACAATTTCGCCAACACACGAGATAATTGGAAAGACAGACTAGCAATTGCAGCAACGGTCCCAACGATTTCCATACTGTCTGTGGCTGGCGAAGATGAACAGATTGTGCCTTGATTGTATTTCGTGTCAGGTGACGAAGAAAGATCGAGGGCATTTAGCGTATTCATAAACCTCGGCGTTGGCTTGGCAACGGGCTTGTCACCCCACCCCTCTAATTCAAAAGACTAGCTGACTGAGGTCGAGATAAGGAATGACGTTGTGAGAGTGATCGGAGTGTTGACTATGCTAGATGTTTAAGCCTTCATCTTGTAGTATGAGGTACTCATTATTTTATTGTATTGTGATAGAGGATTTTGCCGTGGGAAGGAGATATCCAGGCGAAGTGAGGTAGATAGTCAAGTATTGCAGGATAAACAAGGGGATTCTTGATCCTTTTTCGACTTGATTCGTCCATTTATAGACTCTTGAGTCGTACATGTTTTCTTGCCTGATGATCATTTCCTAATTTCAGCCCGGCATCATTTCATACTAGTCTCTGGCTTCCCAAGATGCCATAGACAACCCCAGTTCGCGAAGCTCACAGTCCAGATTCCGTCCTTTTTTCCACCCACTCTTTTCGCAAAGAACTCTACGCAGTAGCACTCGCAGTAGTGGCTGCTAATACAACAGCAGATGGTTCAGAAGCCAGCAGCGGGGCGAGATGTCTGATATCGTCTGGAGGATTAGGAGTAGCGGTCGGTAAGCGAATCTGTGTCAGTGGACCTGCAGGAAGCTCAGATATAAGGTTGGAGGATAGGCGCGCCTCAAGTTCGAAGGCCTCGGAGGTTTCTACTGCAGATTAGTAAGCGCAAGAAGCAATCAATCAGAGTGGGTCTAGTCACGTGACTCGGTATCGGACTCGGCAGGTCGCCCCTCCTGTTGTTGTCCACACAATTTACGCCAAGCCTTACGACCCTGCCAGATGGTGAAGACACCAATGAGCGTGGCAACGATGCCAAAAGTGATGGTGGCGATGGTTTGAGAATCTGCTGATGCGATTGATGGGACCATGCTTATCAAGGCGCCCAATGGTCCTGGACCATTTAGCGGACCATTGGTCCGGACCAGTCCAATAGACTAATAGTCCAGACCAGTTCGAGGTTTTAATATATAGTCCTAGACCGGTCTAAAATAACTAAACTACTAATTTAAATTAATAATTTTAATAGTTTAGATATCTATTTTTAGAGATTTATCTAAGCGTAAATATTTAATTATAATAGATATTTTTTAATAATAATTAAAGAGATTTTTACTTTTCTATATAAATTATTATTCTTTAATAATTTATTTTATAATTATATTATTATTATAGTATCTAGTAATATCGAATCTAAGTAGTTAGATATTTATAATAATTTATTTATTATTATTACTAGATCTATAGTCTTCTTAAAGTCGTCTACGTAACGTATACAAAATAAAAATATGTAAAGAGAGATTATATTACTAAAGACCTCTTAGCCTAAAAAATAATAATAACCTCTTATTTAATAATCTTTAGATAATTATATACTTCTCGCTAATATATTTATCGATATTTTAGAGAGATCTAATTAAGAGGAGAAACTATTTAATAAATTATTTAATAATAATACTCGAAATATCTTTTAAACTCTACGCCTAGAATTTAGTCTCTCTTAGTTATTATAATTATTATTTAAGAAATTAAGAATAAAAATATTTATTATTTATTAATATATTACTATATAGAGTAATTAATTTATTTATAATTTCTACTTTAAGATCTATAATACTAATAGTAACTTAGAAACGATTATCTAATATTTAAAAAAAGTATACTCTATTAATTTA
>JAEUBB010000110.1:0-16699 GCA_018257885.1 Parmelia sp. 050094 | reverse complement strand
GTTAGTACTTTAGCTAAAAAGAGAGTATAAGAGAGAATATCTATTAATATAACTATACTTTATAAGACTAAATTAATATTAGAGCTAAAGAGAAGAGAAGAGCGAAGCTTATAAGAATTAGTCTTAATAAGACTACTTTAAAGTATCTATATTTATAATAAATTATTATAAAAGATATTTCTTTTAAATAGATTAAAAATAATATATTTCGAATCTTCTTAAAATACGTTAATACTATTATTAATTAAATACTTTCTAAGTTTAATTCTACTCTTAAGACTTATACTAAAGATCTATTTATTAAGAATAAATAACGACTATTACGAACGTATTCTAGGAATTAGGTGTTTATAACTATATATTAGATTTCTAGCTATATATTAGATCTATAGAGTATTTATTAGTTATTAACTTATTTCTATTAATATATAGACTAGTAGGAATTTCTTTTACTATTTAAGCGTTTTTTTTCTATACTATATTTACTTTTTATCTAGTTATCTTATTTAATTTATCTTTATTAGACTTAACTTTAGATATAGTTTTAATATTATAATTAAATTATCTATTCTTCTATTTATACTAATAAGTAAATAGTAAAAGAAAATTATTATTAGAATTATTATAAAGATATTTTAATATTAAATTATTAAATATTTAAATATAATCTATCTATAGATAAAATAAACTATTTATAACTAAAATTTATTAACTATAAGAAAAATCCCTTATAAGAAGATACTACTATATATATATATAAATATCTTAATATTTATATAAATTACTTCTTAATAAAGAAATAAACTTCGTTAAGAAATAAAGAAGAAAGATATAGAAGATTATTAATAAATAAGATCTACTATCTTTAATATTTTTAAAGTAGTTTCTAATTAATAATCTAAAATATAAAAGTCTTAATATCTTTAAAAGTACTTTAAATTTAATTTTAAAGTTAACTCTTTTTTTACTTCGTATTTAACTCCGCGTAAATATTTTTTCTTAAGTAGCTAAAAAACTATCTTATTAAGCTATTACTATTTAAAAGAATATTATTTAAATTATTACTAATCTTTATAGTACCTTAAACGACTAAGAAACGAGAGTACTAAATAGTAATAATATATTATAATTTTAATATATTAAAAATTTAGAAAAAGAGATTATTTTACTTAATATAATAGAACTTTAAAAGTTTTTTAAGAATATTTAAAAAAAAGCTAATAATCTTCTAGAATAGATAAAAGAATAAAGAGTTTTAATAATTTTAAAAAATAAAAAGAATCTTAATTCTAGTATAAATTTATAGAATATTAACTTATTAAAAGAATTAACTTAGTTTATAATAAGAGATATAATTCTTATATTATAAATAATCTATATCTTATATAAAGAATAAGATATAAAGATCTATAATATCTATTAGCTAAATTAATATAATATAATAATTAATTATTATAAAAAGAAATATATAGTAGATAAGATTAGAATTCTTAAACTTAAATAAGTTTAAAAAGTATATAAAATATAAAAAGAAGAGTTTAATTAACTTTAAAATTAACTAATAACTCTAAAATAAGAGAATAAAGATCTTAAAAAAATATAAAAAAATAATTTTAATAGAAGATTATAAAGATTATAAAATTAATAAAAATCTCTAATTTTTTTATCTTTATAAATAATAATAACTCTATATAAGATAAGTAATATATTAAGATAATTAAGAAGCTTATTATTAATATTAATTACTTTTTTACTAAGTTAGCTAAGATTATTTATACTCTAAATCGTATTAGTAAAGACGTTAATAAAGTAACTTATAATTAATAATATAAAAATATCTTTAATTCTTATTAAATTCTTAAAAATATCTTTAACTATTTAAAAGAACTATTTAAAGATTAGTATTATAAAGTTATTATAAAATAAAAATATAATAACTTAGCTATAATTATAAAAGATAGCTTTTAATTCTTTTTTTATAAATTTATTTAATTAATTAATATTCTAGACTATAGTCTTAATAATTATTATATTATTTTATTAATAAAAAGAAAGCTTTTCTCTTATCTTTAAAATTATCTAATAGATAAAGTATTTACTATTATAAAAAAGTATTAAGATTATCTCTATTATCTAAATAATAATTAGCGAGTAAATTAAAAGAATAAAGTTAAATTTAAAAAAATAAAGAAAACTTTTTAAATAGTATTTATCTTTAATTAACGTATTATTAAAATATTAATAATACTAATTTTAATAATTTCGCGTATAATAATAATTTCTACTTAAGCTTTTCTTTAATCTAATTTAAATAAGAATTACTAGACTTATAAGAAAATAAATTATATACTAAGTTAATATTCTTTTAATATACTCTAAACTACTTTTAAATATATAGCTTAATTAGTTATCTAGAATATAAAGATTTATAAAGTTAAAATTAATAAAATCTTATATAGAAAAGAAGATTTTAATATTAATTAAATATTTTTTAATAATAATATAAAAAACTAGCTACTCTTATTAAAAGTATAATAAGAGTTAATAAAGTATATTTTATAAATAATTTAAAGAATCTATATATATATTATCTTTTTTTAATAAACGCTAAGCTCTTTTTTTAATAGAAAATAATTTTATTAAAAACTCTTACTAACTCTAAATATATCGAAGTATATTATATAATTAATATTAAGTATATCTTAGAAATTTATTAAGTACTAGATATAATAATAAGATCTATTATCTCTAAATTATTAAAAGAATATAATAGTAAATTAATAAAGAATTTTATTATATAAATAATTTATCTATATCTCTTTATTAATAATTATAAGAAAAGTATAATATTACTTTTTCTAATACTATTAAATTAATATTATCTTATTATTAAAAAGCTTTAAATAAATAAGTATTAAGTTCTTTTAAATTACTAATAAAATAAGCTACTTTTTTAATTTAGTTATTATAATTATAATAGTACTAGATCTATAGATTTTAATAATTTATTTAATTTTTTTTTAAAGTTATCTTTATTTTTTAAAAAAAAGAAGATATCTTCTAGATCTATATATTAGAATAAAAAAAAAGAATTAAATTCTTAAAAAAAAAAGATTTTAAAAAAATAAAATAAAGATCTTTTAATATTAAGATTCTATACTAGCTTTAATATTAATATTTATATTATTAAAGCTACTTTCTATCTTATACTCTATAGAAATAAGAATATTAAGATATTTTTATTAAATTATATTAAAATTATTAATATTCTTACTAAGTATAAGACTCGCTAGTTTAACTTTATTTAAGTTAATAAGATAGTTATTTTAAGTTTTAAAGAAATACTTTAAAGATTATTTTTTAAGTACTATAAATTTATAAATATCTTTAATTATTCTAGAATAGATTAACTATCTTTATATTATTTATATAATATAAAGATTAAGCTTAATATATTTAAATTAAATATTAATTTACTTTAAAGTAGAATCTATTCTCTTTTACTATATAAACTTTAAAAAGTTAAAAAGTATTTAAATAAATATTTTAATAAGAGCTTTATTATATTTAGTTAAATACTATTCTTATTATTAATTCTTTTTATAAAGAAGCTAAATAGAGAGCTATACTTTTATATTAATTATTAAAGACTTAATTAATTTATTAAAAAAAATAAATATCTAATCTTACTTATTAATAAGATACTTAATTAAGTATAGAATTATAAATATTTTACGCGACTTAATATTATTACTATATTTAATAAGATTTATATATATCTCGAGAATAAGAACTATACTATATTTATTATATCTCTTAAAGTATATAAATATTAAGTTATATTATTTAGATTAATAAATAGATCTATTATATTTTAGTAATATATAAATAAAGTTTTATTTAAATTTTTTAATAAGTTTTATTAAATTTATTTAAATAATATTCTTATTTATAGTAAGACTTAAAAGAAGTATATAAGATATATAAAATAGATTCTTTAGAAGCTTTAAAAAGTAGAATTATAAATAAATATTTTTAAATATAAATTCTATATATAAAAAATAAAGTTTTTTAAACTTTTAATCTTTATAAAAGATCTTAAAATTAATTTATTTAAAGTATAAATTATAATAAATTAAATTATTTTTATCTATTTAAAAGAGATATAATTTTTTATAAGATTTTATAATTTTTATTATTAGTTTATTAAGAACTTTTTTAAAATTATTAAATTATTAATATACTTTATATAGAAAGAAGTACTCTTTAATTAAAACTTTAATTATTAAAAGATATTTAAACTTTTTAAAAAGATTATAATTAAAGTCTTTATTCTTTATTATTTTAATAAAAATTATTAAGTTATTCTAAAAATAAATTTCTCTAACTATATTAATAAAGATATTCTATTATAATATAATAATAAGAGAATTCTTTATTTAGTTATTTTTTATAATAAGAATCTTATCTCTACTAAGTATAATTATTAGATTTATAATAAAGAACTTCTTATAATTATTTATTATTTAAAATATTAAAGATTTAAGCTAGAATCTATTAATATCTTAATTAAAATTTTTACTAATTATAAGAATCTTATATATTTTATAAAAGAATATAATTTAAGTTAATATTAAGTAAGATATCTAAATCTTTTATTAGAATTTAATATTAAAATTTAATTTTATTCTAAAATTTAGAACTTTAAAATTAATACTTTTATTAAAATAACTAGTTTTAAATCTTAAATCTTAGATAATAATTATTTTAAATAAATATATTAAATAATTCTTATATTAAATTAATTAGAACTTAATAGTATAAAGATTTTAATAGTTAATAATTCTATCTATTATTAGATTTATAAAGCTAATTAGAATAATACTATATATACTAAACTATATTAAGCTAAGAAAGAAAATAAAGAAAAAATCTATAATATTTCTTTTTTAAAATATTAAATTTATAATAAAGTTCTTTATTATACTTATTATATTTAGATACTAAAGTTAATATATATTAAGATTATTTATAAAGTTTATAATTAACTAATATATAGTTATTTTAGTATATAATAAATTAAAAAGTTACTTTATAAAGAGTACTACTAAAGAAATATAAAGAATACTATTACTTAATATATTTATAACTACTATATATATTATTATATTAAGATCTTTTAAGATTAATAGTATAGTCTTTTATAGTCGTTATTTATTCTCTAAAAGTATTAATAAGATATTAGTATAAACTTTATTACTAGTCTTTTAATATTAGAATAATAGAACTTAATTTATATTTTAATAAATAAATTAACTAAAGAACGTTACTATATTCTTTATATTATTAAAGAAGACGAAATTACTATTAAAGCTACTATATAAATATTTATAAAGAAGATTTTTAAATTATATAGTCTCTTACTTAATATTATCTTTAATAGAGAATTATAATTTATAGTTACTATCTAGAAGTTCTTCTATTAATAACTTAATATAGAAATTAAATTATTAGTAATATTCTATTTAGAAACTAATAAATAAATAAAATATATAAATTAGAATTTAAAATATTACTTATAAACTTATTATAATTATATATAAAATAATTAGATTAAGTAGCTCTTTATTATAAAATTTATAGATAATATTATAGCTATAGTTTCTATAGAAAGAAAGATTATTCCGAATATTCTTTCTATAGTAGAAAATAGCCGGAAGACTATTTAAGAAGGTTTTCTAAAAAAGTACTTAGATAATTTCTTTCTATAGAAAAAATCTATTCTTTTTCCTACTTACTAAATTAACTATAATATTATAATAGTAATATTTATAGTATCGAAAATACTATCTTCTACTTAATAGAAGATTTAAAGATTTACTAAATTAATATTAATACTATTTTAATAGCTAGCTAGCTATTATTAAAGACTTCTTTACTAATATCTTTTAAAGCTATTAAAGTCTATAATAGTAGTAGTTAATCTAGCTTTTTCTTTTTAATTAACTTCTTTTTAATTAACTTCTTCTACTACGTTTATTTCGACTTCTCTTTTTATTAATATTCTAATTATTTTTAACCTTCTAGTAGCTTTACTTCTAGTTAGTAATCTTATATAAATTATATACTAAATTAAGTTATTTATAGAGATTATTAATAGAGCTTAAGAGATCTTAAAAAATATAGTTATTACTACTTTATATATTACTACTATTTAGCTATACTCTACTTCGATAGTTATTAAAGTATTCTAAGCTTTTAAAGAATAGTTTTTAACTTATTAAAATATTAATTTAGCTTTTCTTTTAAGATCTCTTAAGAGTTTTTAAGACTATATAATAGATTTTAAAGCTATTATAACTATTTAGTATTTCTTCTAACGTTATAAATCTCTATCTATTAGAAATATACTAATATTAATCTCGCTACTCTTAATATTACTAATTATTTAGTTATTAACTACTTAAGATAATTTAACTACTACGTTAGCTAATAAAGTTATTTATAGTAAATCTATAAAACTAGAGCTTTTATCTATTACTTCTATTTTTATTATAGTAAAAAACTTTTTAAAAGTTTAGTATACTAAGCTAAGAGCTATACTAATAGAAATATAAAGAATTCTAAAGCTATTAAAATCTTTAAAACTTTAAGAAGATTTAGAATCTATTATAATTACTAATAATATTATTAAAAGATTTAATCTAAAGAAAGTAAATTTCTTTAATTCTTTTTATAATAGTAAAACTATTAATACTACTTCGATAATTAAGTATACTAAAAAGAGTACCTTTTTTCGTAATATTTATAAATTTATTAATAGAGTTAAGAATATTATTAAAGCTAAGAATAATATACTATTATAATAAAATCTTTAGCTATATTTAAGAGATACTACTCTTACTTAGTTTACTATTAAATTAATTAATAATAATAAACGCCTAGTTATATATAATATTAAGAAGTAGTATCGATTATTATTAAATTATTAAAAATAATCTCGCTTCTAGAAAATAGTAATTCTACTATAAAAAAAATACTTACTATAGAATATCTCTTATTATCGAGAATCTTAAAAGTATATCTAGATAGTACTAAGAGTAACTTAGAATACTAATATAAGAGTAATAAAGAATTATATTCTTCTTATTTAAAATAAACTTAACTTAAAATTTTAATAAGATATTTCGAAATTTAATACTAATATTAACTATAATCTATTTCTTTAAATACTTAATAAGCGTAAGTACTAATAGTAGAAATATACTTCTCGTTATTTATAATAAACTTTATATTAGTACTAGAGTTAATAGAAGAAACTAGACTATAAATACTAATCTAAATAATTCTAATTAAATTAATTTTTAAATAATATTTATTAAAATAATTAGTAGTTATAGTAGACTTATAATAATTATTAGTAGTAGTAACGATTAACTTATTAAGATAATTAAGACTACTAAAGTAATTACTCTTTATATTAAAACTAGAGAAACGCTTATACTTTACTAGCTTTAATAACTCGATTATAGATTATAATATCTCTAGTAAAAAACGCGTTAAATTCTAAATCTTCTAATTATTAATCTATAAGATCTAGCTATAGTAATTATTAAGATTAGAATTAAAATTAGAATTAAGGTAGATTTTAGCTATATACTTAATAAGCTTACTAAGTTACTATTAATAAAGAGAATAAAGAAAATAATTCTTTACTAAAAAGTAATTATTATTAAGCTATCTATATTAGCTATATTAAGAAAATATCTACTAATAACTTTTTAGATAATTTTTAGAAAGTATTTAGTAGCTACTATAATTATAATAATAATTAAAAAGCTTATAATAACTATATCTAGAATAATTATATAATAGAATATTTCTTTAAGATTTCTTCTACTTCTAACTATTAATATAATTATTATAAGTATAAGACTACTTTATATAATAAGCTTTTTATTTATTTATAAGAGAGTTATTAGAAAAATTCTTCTATTTCTACTATTTAAGAAATTTTCGTAGTAATTAAAAATTCTTCTAAAGAAACCTTAATAAGTTAAATAAAGTTAGAAGATTCTTTTAAAGATTTTTCTACTTTAACTATTAAAGTAAATATAGCTACTATAGAAGAGCTATTAATTCTTTTATTAATTTTTAAACTCGTATTAGAAATAGAATTTATATTTAAGAACTATTACTATACTATAACTTATATTAGTTAGAAGTCTATAGATAAGAAGAAGAAAGTTTATACTAACTCTAATTATATTATATTTATAATTAATAGAACTTTTATTTCCGCTAGAATAAAGCTTTAAAAAATAATAATTAAGATTTTAATTTATAATCTAAAATTTAAAATCTATTATTTAGATAAATTTATAATAATTATCTTCTATATAGAAGAGATACTATCTAATAAATTCTAAGCTTTTATAAAAATTACTTAAAAAATCTATATAGTTAATAATCTTAAGATAGATATACTTATTAAATTAGATATTATTATCTTAAAATAAATAAATATAGACTTTACTACTTAATTAATTAAGATAGATAGCTACTATAAAATTAAGATTTCTATAGATTCTCGTACTCGTTTCAAATCTATTAAACGTATTATTAAGTCTTTATCTCGTATAGTTCTACTAGTTAGAACTACTATACTAGTATTTATAGTATTTACTAGCGAGTTATTCTAGAATCGAGATCTACTATTTAAGTCTAAATACTCTTTATAATTAGATTATACTAGCGGCGTTTATACTTATATAATAGATACTTTATTTTATAAGATATATATAAGAAATAATATAGATTAAGATATTATTATCTTATAAAAAACTAAGCTAGAAACGTTAGAAGAGTATAATTAAAATAGATACTTCTTTATTAAAGTATATTATATAAATCTCGCTTCTACTAAATAGTAGAATTAGAAGACTAAACTAATATAAGAAATTATTATAATAGCTATAATAATAATAATAATAACTATATTAGCTACTTAAAAGATTTTCGCTAATACTAATAACTTAACTATTTTTATCGATTTAACTCTAGAATAAGTTATAGAAAATAGAGTAATAATCTATAAAAGATTAAAAGTAGTTAATATACTTATAAATCTAATTAACGAGTATTAAGATCTATTTATTAATTAAGACTAAACTATAGATATTTTTAAAGAGAAATAGATATCTATTAATTTAAAGCTTAATATTACTTTTAAGTCTACTTAGATATATTCTATTAGATAGAAAAATAAAGAGGTTATTAATACTATATTTAATAAACTTTATAAGTAAAAAAAGATATTATAATTTAAGTAATCTACTTCGTTTAGCTACTTAGTTTTTATAATCTAAAAAGATATATCTAACGATTAAAAAGAACGCGTAGTAATAGATATTTAAGAGCTTAATAAAATTATAGAAATTAATATATATCCGCTTTTACTATAATTTAAAATTATTTTACTTTTATTAAATTACTCTTACTTATTTATTATTAATACTATAGAATAGTTTTATTAGTTTCTTATAACTTAAAAAGATAAATATAAATTTACTATAATTAGTTATAAAGACTAGAAGAAATTAGCTATTATATTTATAAATTATAAGAGATTACCGCCGTATATTTAGAGATAGATTAATATAATATTAAGATCTTTTAAAGAATTTACTAAGGCTTTTATTAATAATATTATTATTTTTTCTTATATCTTAATAAAATACTATAGTTATTTATACTAAATTTTCGAACTTTTTTATATTAAAAGAATAAGTCTTTTCTCTATTAAATCTTTCTTTAGCTATCTCTTAGTTATTCTATTAAAATAACGAGTTAACGATCTAGATATATTAACTACTTAAGAGAAGATTTAAACTATTCTTAATTTAAAGTTTCTAGAAAATTTATAAGATTTTAAGATTTTTTTAAAATTTATTAAGTAGCTTTAGTTATTAATTCTTTACTATACTTAGCTAGCTAATCTATTATAAAAATATAAGACTATTCTTATTAAAGATTTTAAAATCGAAGTTAAAGAATCTACTTATAAACGTTTTATTATAAGAGTAGTCTTTTATAAATCTATTAAAATAAAAATTAAAATCTTTTAAAAACTTTAACTAGCTTTTAAAAGTTTAATCTTTCTAATATATTATAACTTAATTAAATATTTATTTATTAACTTAAATTCTTTTAAAGATTAAGACTTTACTGCGATAATTTACTACTATAAGTAAAATATTATTTTAAACGGAAATTTAAAGATAGCTTATATTAATATTTAGTCTATTATATTCTTAAGTCGTTATCTAAATATAATTAAAAAGAATTATTAGTCTATTAAATTAAAGATTACTAGAATTATCTAGATTATAAAAAAGATTTAGTATATAATCGAGTCTTATTAAAAGTTGTTAATAATTATCTATATAGATTATTTAATTATAATTTTTATTTTTAAGTAGACTTCTTTAAATACTACTAGTATTAATAAGCTTAATTTATAATTAATTCGTACTTCTTAATATCTATTAGAATTTAATTTAAAACTTTATTATAAAGTTAAGAAATCTAATATAATATTTAACGTATTATTACGTTTATTATAAGCTACTACGATAGCTAACGAAAGCTCTTTTAATTAATTTAAAAGAATTTTTAATATACTCTATATAAAGACTTCTATATTAGAGACTTTAGCTATAAATCTAGTTATTATCTATTATACTACTCTTATAAAAATATTAAATAACTTTAAGCTACGCTTAAAGTAATTCTATTTTAAGAATTTATATTAATTAAAACTTCTTAATATATTAAAGAAAGCTTTTAAGAAATTCTAAAAGTCTTTAATATTTATTAAGAGAGTTTAAGACTCTTTTATTACTATTTAAGTTAACGCTTAAATAGCTTCAGCTATTAGCTAGAAAAATTTAATAACTACTTAAAAATTATTAATAACTTTTAAAAAATTAGTTCTAGAAATTCTATTTATATTATAAAAAGAATTAATCTACTATATTAAAAAGAATAATAAAAGATAGTATATTTATATTCTATCTACTATAGAGTAGAAGTTATTTAAATAAGTCTATAATCTATTAAATTATAGCGACTATTATTATTATTATAATAAACTTTCTTATACTATTTTTATTTAATATCTTTCTAAGAATCTATAGTTCTATATAGCTTACTATTCTACTTACTAGCTAAATTAGATTAAAAGATATAAGCTATATAGTATTTTAGTTTTAATAGCTACTTTAATAATTTCTTTCTATACTATAATAATAGACTTTATTATTACTTTATTATCTACTAAAGTAGAAATAAATTACTTACTTAATATTATATATAAGTTTACTAAGAAGATTTTAATAGCTTTTAGAAAAGAGACTTAGATTACTATTTAATAGATAGAATTAGTACTTTAAATATTAATATATTATAATTAGAGCGTACTATAGAGTATTATTAATAATAGAGATTCTTAATTTATATTAATCTTTTAAAAGAAAATCTTTTTTAAATTAGATATTAAATTCTTAATATTAATAATATACTATCTATAGATAAATAGTTAGTTTAAAAGAATAAATTAAATTATAAAAATAGCTTTATACTTCTATCTTATAATAAAATTTAATAATAATTAAGATAAAGTCTTATCTTATATTTAAGTTATTATTAATAATTTACTAAGTAGTATTATTAGACTAGTATCTAATAAGTTATACTATAGCTTTTAAGTTAGAGATACTATAAGTATACTACTAGTAGACTTTAAATTATTTATAAAAGTATTTAATAAATTTTACTTAGCTAAGAGAAAGAAAGCTAATAATACTATAATATTTATATTTATTTTTATAAAAGCGAGATATAATACAAAGTATTTAATACTTAATTTTAAGAAAGATAATAAGATCTTTTTTAAGCTATATTATAAATATTTAATTTCTAGAATTATTAATTAAAAACTTTTTTAGTAGAGAATTAAATCTTTTTAAGTACTAATTAAGATAGAAAATTTAGTATATCGCCTATAATTACTATCTATTATAAGAATTTATTTAGTAATCTTAATAGCTTAATTAAAGCTTACTACTACTACGATAGCTAGTATCTTAGATCGATATAAAAGAAAGATTAATATTAAGTTACTTTTAATTAAAAATAAGAAGAACGATTTAGAATTTAAAAGAATTTTAAAAAAGTAAGTTTTCTTTAAAGAAAAGATTAAGTACTTAATTAAATAAAAAGATTAAAAAAATAAGTATAATATATAATATAATATTTAGAATTTATTTAATACTATAGAGCTAGTAGGCGAATATAAAGTTAAATAGATCTTAATTCTAATTATAAAAAGAATAAAACGTACTAAAGTAGTTACTTTTTAAGTATTAATTATAAAGACTACTACTAGTAGAATACCTACTAATATTACTAATATAACTTAAAATTCTCTCGTAGCTTTTACTATTAAAATCTTAACTATTAAGACTTTAGCTATCTTAGCTTCTATTATAGTTTCCGCTATTATAGTAGCTACTTCTTAAGTATTTAAGAGAGATCGAGAAAGATTATTTAAGATAAAATAACTTTACTAATCTAAAAGAATTTAACTCTAATCGAAGTATTTTTAATCTAGCGATAGAACTTTCTAAAGTCTACGTATACTAGAGCCCTTAGTAAATAGAATAGCTAAGTCGAATTTAGACGCTAGAAATTAACGAGAAGTTATTACTAGAAAGCAAGTTATTAGAAAATTCTTAAAATATAGCTAACTTTCTTTCTAGAATTACTATATATATAATAGCTAACTTTCTTTTACTTTTATAATTACTAAGAATAATAATCTTTTTATTCTTTATTAATATCTATTATAGCTATAGTTTCTATAGAAAGAAAGATTATTTTAAACGTTCTTTCTATAGTAGGAAATAGTCGAAAGGCTATTTAAAAAGATTTTCTAAAAAAGTACTTAGACGATTTCTTTCTATAGAAAAAATTTATTCTTTTTTCTACTTACTAAACTAGCTATAATAGATAATAATACTTAGTTAATCTTTATTAAGATTATATTATTCTTTATTAATAAGAAATTTAATTCTTATATAAGCTTCTTTATAAATTTAATAAATTATAAAACTATTTACTAATAACTAGATACTATTAAAGTAGTAGATATTTTTAATTATATAAAGAATATTTTTATCTATATTAAATAGAATTTAAAGTATACTTAGAAGAGTATAGCTATATAGATAAATAAGTATTATCTTAATATTAAGTTTAAAAAAGATAATATAGTTTTTTTAAATAATTATAATATTAAAATTATATATCTATTTAAAAAGTTAGAAAATAAGAAAAAGAAATCTTTTAAAGTAATTAAAGTTATAGAATTTATATATAAGCTTTAACTCTTTTTTATAATAAAAATTTATTTTATTTTTAATTCTAAGTTATTTTTAATTATCTTTATAAACTTTTTACTTAATTAAAAGAACTCTTCTATATAGTTAATTAAGACGCTTAAGAATAATAAATAGATTATAAAGAATATTTTAAACTTTAGATATTACTATAATAAACTATAGTATTAAGTAAGATAAAAGAATAATAATAATATACTTACTTAATAAAATACTAATAATAATAAATTTAAAAGAATTTAGAACGTAATTAATAATTATTATAATAAATATTTAAAGATTTCTAATCTATATAATATAGTTATTAAATTAAAGAGATCTTATTATCTTTATAATCTTTAAAATCTTATTATTATTCTAATTATTATTATTTATAGATAATATAGTATCTATTCTATAATTATAATATATAGTTAATAGCTAAGATCGATTTATAAAAATATTAGCTAATTTAAATTTAATATCTATAAGATAATTTCTAATTAATAATTTAAAATATAAAAGTCTTAATATCTTTATAAGTACTTTAAATTTAACTTTAAGATCTTACTTATTAAGTATTTAATTCTTTATTTTTTAAGTATCTATTATTTAATAATAATATTATATAAAGCTCTCTTATTATCTAGTTATTATTATTATAGTTAATAATACTCTATATAGTTATATAACGTTATTACTAAATCTTATTATTATTATTAATAATCTTACTTAAAATTAGATATTAGTATTTAGTAAAGAAATTTTATTTAGAAAGATTAATATTTAATTAAGATTTAAATATTAAGTTAATTCTACTTTAAATTAATTAAAGATCTTTATTTAAACTCTTCTTCGCTATATTTAAATATTATAATCTTTTAATTATATTTATTTATAGTTATAATTTAGTTAATTTTTAATTAAATTATATTATTCTTAAACGCTTTAATAGCTATAATATATCTTTCGCGATAATATTAATTAGAGTTATTAATATATTACTCTCGCTATTATTATTATCGCTAGAGAAGATTTTATAGTAATAGAAGTATTACTACTTATAAAGAAAGATACTATTATAAATATACTTTAGAAATTAAATATTTATAGCTATATATTAGATTTCTAGCTATATATTAAATCTATAGAGTATTTATTAGTTATTAACTTATTTCTATTAATATATAGATTAGTAGAAATTTCTTTTATTATTTAAGCGTTCTTTTTCTATACTATATTTACTCTCTATCTAGTTATCTTATTTAATTTATCTCTATTAAACTTAACTCTAAGTACGGTTCTAATAACGACTTTATTATATACTAGCTATAGCGCTATTAGATATTTATATTATATATAATATATAGATATTATTAAATTATCTTAAACTATTAGTTATATTTATCTATTTTATAAATAAAAAATTAGAACTATATACTATAACTTTCGCTCTTATTAAGCTATAAGAGAAATATTCTAGTTAAAATTAAATAGCTATTATTTTTAATATACTTAATAACTATAGAATTCGTAATAAGTTAGACTATATAGTTATAAATAACGTTAGAATTAATAATACTCTTATTAATATTATTACTACTTCTTTAAATAATAAGAGAGTACCTTATAATTCTCTTAAATAATATTTATAATATAATAATTACGTTATTAATCTAATCGTTTAAGTATTTCTCTTTAAATAAATAGTAGATAATTATAAGTATTTAAAGAATATAGCTATCTTTCTATTAAATATTTAATTAAAATAGTAGCGTAAACTAGAACCTCTTAATAAATTATATAATATTATTATTTAGATTATAGAGAGTATTTAGCGTATTTAATCTTTTAAATATTAAACTAATAAACTTATACTATACTATAATAACGATACTCGATAGAATTCCTAATACTTAATATTAAACTAGACTATATAAAGAAATAAGAAAGCTATTATAGTCGTTATTAATAAGAAGTTTAATCTATAAAAGAATTTATTAACTATAAAGAAATAGAAGATTTTTAGCTATATTTATAACTTTTTTTAAAATTTCTATAATACTATTAAGACTATAGAGAACTATTAAGTTACTTTAAATAAAATTATCTTAATTATAAACTTTCTAGCTAATAGATTTTAAAATATAGTAAAGAAGTTTATAAATTATAACTTTATAAAAGAGTCTCTTTAGACTAAATATATAAAGCTATTAAAGTATTAAAATAAGATAAAATAGTTATTAGTATATATCGCTATAATTATTCTAAATCTAATAATTAAATAAAAGTACTTTAACGCTTAGAATTCTAAATAGCGATTAAATATAAAAATTATAATAAAAGAATTTTAAAAAACTAAATATTAATTCTTTATTAAGTTAGCGATATATACTTCTTCTTCTTTAGTCTCTTTAAAATTAATTAATAATAAGTATCTTAACTAGAGAGAGCTTAAACGAGGTTATTAAAATCTCGCTATTAATAACGAGTTAGATTAATATATTAAGAATCCTATAATTCTTTTATAGCGATCTTATAATAGTACTTACTTAGTAGCTAAAATCTAAATAGCGAACTAGATTTCTACTATTATTAAAAATAACTATTAATATCTACTTTATATCTACTATATTAGTTAAACCTAAATATATTTTTTCTAAAGCTAAATATATAGTCTTATCTTAAAGATATAATCTTAAAAGTAAGACTATTAAGTTATTAAAGTATTTAAAATTATAGTTTTAATTATACTATATAACGAGGCGAGATAAGACGAGATTTAAAGTATATCTTTTTATTTTAACCTAGAGCGAGGGAAAAGCTAAGGTAGAGTAAGTTAAGTTAAATTTTTCTTAATAAGATAATAAGAGTATCTCGCTACTTCGCTAAGTAAATATATTAAATTAAATTTAATATATAATCTTTATAAATCTATATAAATATATATTAAATTATATTTAATTCTTAAAATATATTATATATTTATATTAAATTAGAACTTCTATTTTAAAAAAGTATATATCTTAATATATATTTATTTATAGTATAAATAAATTTTAATTATCTTTTTAATTATCTTTACTTTTAATATATTTAAAAAAATAAATAATATCTTTAAATTTTTATATTATTTAAAGTAAACTTATTAAATTTACTTAATTATTTAGATTTAAAGAATTAATATTTTTATATAAACTCTAAAACTTTTTAAGTAACTACTCTATATTTTTAATAATAATTCTTATTTTAATAAAATT